>OX637533.1:78277235-78287235 GCA_951800035.1 Linnaemya tessellans | reverse complement strand
AGTATAACAATTGAAAATTAAAAAGAAAAACGAAAAATTAAAATAGAAAAGAATATATTATTTGAATTGAAAATATCCTTTCGTAATGTAATAAAAAAGAGAGAGTTTAAAATTAGAATAAAAGTATTAAATTGAAAAAGAAAAGTATTGCATTTGAAAGCATAAAAAATTTTTTAAGTGAAGTGGAATTGTGCAACGACCAAGGATCTTCTCCATCAAAGTAAAGTGTTCCGGATATTTCAGGTGAGTGAAATTTTTTTCCACATTGTCAGTTTAGGATAAAAATCAAAATAATGGAAGAAATGAGGGCAACGATAACGAATATGACGGGAGCCATAAATCAGTTTATGGAACAGCTCAACTCGGTTGAAACTCGGATAGGAACAGTAGAAGCGAGTCTCAACAACAGCTCAATAGGACAGGTTTTATATAGGTTAGAGCGCCTTGAAAATAGGCAAGCTGTCACGGACGAATTACCTCTTCAAAGGCCACGAACCGAAATCGAGTTAAAAGATATAAGTCGCCTTCCTGATAGCGTAAAGGAATTAAGGACTTTCGAAGGCAATCCAACTCAGTATGTTTCCTGGGTTCACTCTGTGGAAACCATACTGAAAGACTTTGAAATTGTACGGGATAAGCCGATTTACCGTGCAATCATACAGAGCGTCCGCCAAAAAATTATTGGTGCTGCAGACACAGCTCTTGTGTCCTATAATGTGTTTGACAGTGACTGGGCTGAAATCAAAAGGATACTTTCCCTTCACTACGCTGATAAAAGGGACATCCAAACTCTAGAGCATCAACTCAATCAGCTTTCCCAGGGATCTTCAACTATAGACGAGTTTTATTCAACTATTAATCACCAACTTTCGCTTATCATCAATAAACTGAAGACGGAATCATACAGCGAGGAAACCATCAAAGCTCTAGTGGAAACCTATAGGAATAGAGCATTGGACATTTTCATACGTGGATTAAGACAGGATATTTCCCGTATGATTATTATACAGCGACCGGGAACGCTCCCTGAAGCATACTCCGATTGCTTAGAGTTGCAAAATTTAACAATGCGAAATAATATAATTTATGTGAAGACGAAGCCTCAAGATTCGATTTCCACAGAAACAAGTTATCGTCCTGGGCCTTCAAGACCACCAAAATCATTTCCTACGCGATCGGGTTGGCAGAACCAAAATTTTAGGCCAAGGAATTGGCAACATAACAACAACTATTCTAACTTTCGGGCGAGTGCATATTTCAATTACAATAAGCCAGCGTTACCCCCACGGTATCCCGCCATAAAACACGCACCGATGGAAGTTGATAGGACAATACAGTCTCGACGGATAAATTACATCAACCACCCAAGGACAGTTGAAAAAAGAGGTGCATTCGAAGTAAGTACAGGCAACAAACAGCCTAAACTGTATCACATAGAGGACTTTTCTGATGCGGATCACATAGCTGAGAATGGGCTAGAAGAAGACGCTCGTCAGGAGGAAACTGTAGGAGAAGAAAATTTTATGGAGGAAGGCCCTCAAGCTTGCCCTATATAGAATACCCTTCTGTCACTGGTGATATTTTTAGTTTTTTGATCGACACGGGCTCTAACAAGAACTTTTGCAGCCCACGCTTATCATACGGTAGCATAACGCTAGAAAAACCAATAAAAGTGCGTTCAGTAGGAGGAGATGTGAATATAGATAGAAAAGTAATTGAACCATTTTTTAAATTTTTAGGGATAAGTGAACCTATTCAATTTTATGTATTGCCAGCATTGAAAACATTTGATGGAATTATTGGGGATGACACGCTTAAAGAATTAGGTGCTTTAGTTTAGTTTAGTTGATAGAAAGGAAAATGTTTTAGTTTTGAGAAATTGTTTTAAAATTCCATTAAAAGGTAAAGTAACAACTGAGTCAAATTATATATTAGGCGAGGAGTATGTACCAGAAGTTAGGACAAGAATAGAAAATCTTATTAATAAATATAAACCACTTTTTGGACCACTCGATGGTAGCGAACTTGCATCAACAAACGTTCAGGCCGAAATCAGGACAAGTACGGAGGAGCCAATATATACGAAGAGCTATCCATACCCAGTCTGTATGAGGGAAGAAGTAGAGAGGCAGGTAAATGAACTACTTTCAGAGGGAGTAATAAGACCCTCCAAAAGTCCATACAATTCGCCTATTTGGGTTGTGCCTAAAAAACCAAAACCCAATGGTGAAAAGCAATATCGAATCTTAGTGGACTTCAAACGCCTAAATGCTGTAACCATCCAGATACCTACCCAATTCCAGACATTACATCTACTTTAGCTAGTTTAGGTAAAGCAAAGTTTTTCACAACAATTGATCTTACTTCAGGCTTTCACCAAATAGCCATGAAACCAAAGGATATCCCAAAAACTGCTTTTTCAACAGCAAACGGTAAATTTGAATACTTGAGATTGCCTTTTGGTCTAAGGAATGCGCCGGCAATATTTCAGAGAATGCTAGATGATGTCCTACGCGAGTACATAGGAAAAATTTGTTTCGTCTACATAGACGACATAATTGTAATTGGCGAAAATATACAGAATCATTTGAGGAATATAGATACAATTTTTGCGAGACTTCGTGAAGTTAATCTAAAGGTAAATCTTGATAAAACACATTTTATGAAAACTGAGGTGGAATTTCTTGGATATATCGTTGGATCTGAAGGAATCAAACCGGATCCTGCCAAGGTCAAGTCCATTGAAAATCTATTACCGCCTACGAACTTGAAGGAGTTGAAAAGTTTTCTGGGAATGACCTCCTACTATAGGAGATTTATCCGCGACTATGCAAAAGTGGCAAAACCCCTTACGAACCTTTCAAGAAGAGAACATGTCTAAATAAAAGCCAGTCAGTCAAAGAAAGTGCCAATCACCTTAAACGACGAGTCTTTGAAGTCTTTTAATAGACTTAAATCTATGTTAACTACAGCCGAACTTCTGTCCTTTCCAGACTTTGAGAAACCATTTAATTTAACGACGGATGCCTCTAATACTGCGTTAGGTGCAAACCCATAGCGTATATTTCTCGATCGCTTAACAAAACTGAGGAAAATTACGCTACAAACGAGAAGGAGATGTTAGCCATTGTATGGGCTCTCGATAATCTCAGAAATTATTTATGTGGTGCGAAAAAGATTAAGATCTATACTGATCACCAACCTTTGACTTTTGCATTGGGAAATAGGAATTTTAATGCCAAATTAAAGAGATGGAAGGCACGTATAGAGGAGTATAACCACGAGTTGATTTATAAGCCTGGCAAATCGAACCACGTGGCTGATGCCCTTTCGAGATTAAAAACCATTTCAAATCATTTATATCAATCTTCCACTGATACGGCGAGTGAAGGGATGGCTACGAATTTGGATGAAACTCTAACTGCTTCAGAGGGTCGAGAAGACGATGATCTTTCATCAGCGGCAACAGTTCACAGTGCAGAACTAGATGCTTCTGACTTGATACCCCATGTAGATGAACCCATAAACGTCTTTAGAAACCAGATTATACTAGGAATCGGAATGGACATGCCAGCAATGGAGGAACCACACCGTGGATACACTAGACATTTTATTTCCTCAAAAAATTTGTCTAAGGAAAAACTTGTAAGTCTGCTAAAAGAAAAGCTTCGCCCAAATATCCTTAACGGAGTAAAAGCACCAGAAGGTCTTCTTGGTGCTATACAGGAAATTTACATTGATCATTTTCTAGATATAAAGTAAGAATTACGCAGAAGTTAGTCACAGACATTACTTCAAAAGAACGTCAATTTGAAATAATCGAAACGGAACATAGAAGAGCGCATCGGAACTCCAGGGAGAATGGTGAACAGATTTTACAGCAATTTTACTTTCCGCATATGCGCGCTAGTATAAGGAAACACGTTGCCAGCTGCGACGTTTGTAATAGATGTAAGTATGACAGGAAACCTCCACAAATACATCACGAAGAAACACCTGATCCCAAATATCCATGTGAAATTCTTCACATGGACATTATGGATTAGTATTAAGGATAGATCGCTGGTACAGGTAAGGAAAAAATTAATTAAAGTATTGCATTATTTCACAGTGCCAAAAATTCTCGTCACTGATAACGAACGCAGCTTCTTAAGCCCTTTAATAGAAACTTTCATCAAATCACTGGGTGTTAAATTATATCTTACGCCAGTACAAAGAAGTGAGGTGAACGGGCAAGTTGAGAGACTGCATTCAACAATAATTGAAATCTATAGATGTTTAAGAGTTGAATACCCGAATCTATCAGTAAAGGAATTAATCAAAATCTGTGTCGATACAATAATACTATCCATTCAACAACAAAGAAAAGACCCCGTGACTTATTTTTTAACAGAATTGTCGGAACAAACTACGAAAATCTATTATCAGAACAAAAGAAGGTATTTGCTTAAAAGAAATATGGCAGCTCGCAATGCAAGAATGAATAAAAAAAGGAAAAGCCCTAAAAAATATAGAAAGGGTGATAGAATCTATGTAGCTATTAAAACTATTCAGGGAAAAAACAAAGCTTTATATAGAAAAGAAATAGTTGAGAAAGATAATAGGGTAACTGTGCTGACAAGGAGTGGAAGAAAAATTCACAAGGAACACATAAAAAATTTAAATGGGCAAAGTCCAAAGAAAAACGCTCTTTTATAAATAATTATAGATCCTTTTTCGTCTCACTTAATTAACCAATGCTTCTTAAATTTTCTTAATAAAAAAGGGGAAGGGTACTTTTTAAATAAAATAAACCTTTAAAATTAACCATTGGTCATCTAAACATTTCATCGTCATGCCATCGCCTCATTTTTATCGATATAATGAAAGAAATTAAATTTTTATAACCATGCATCTCAAGTTTATTCTCTTCACCGTATTCAACCTGATTGCTTTTGCGAATTGTGTACAAATCTATCAATATAAAACACCGCTGGTTTCACTAAAGATTAGCAATGGATGGATAGTCGATGGGAACTTTAAATTGGTACATGTCATCAACTTGGAACAGTACATGGAAATGGCTGCAAACATATCATGCCTTATTCAAAGGCATATTCCGCCAAGCAAAAACAAAGAATTCATTTTGCACCACATGCTGCAGATGCAAGAACGCCTTAATGAATTGACAAATGTAAAAAGAAGGACACTTAGATCAATCGATTGGATCGGATCAGCTTGGAAATGGGTCGCTGGAAGTCCTGATTCAACAGACTGGAATAATATACTAAAGAGTCAAGAAAGCATCATCGTAAATAACAATGAGCAAAGCAAGATTAATAAAGAGCTTCGGCAGACGACGAACCAAGTTAAAAAAAAGATCAATAAAATCATCACCAGAATAAACAATATTACGAGTGGTAAAGACTACACCTTAATGGAGCACAGTACCATCAACGAGGTCATTATCCTGAGGGACGAAGTAAATGAAATTATTCGCGCTTGTCAGCTGGCTAAGAGTGGTATTGTCAACACGAATCTGCTAGACCAAACGGAGATAAATAGAATAATTGACGAGCTGGAAACGTTGCCTTATGGCAATGCAATAGAAGCAGTGGAATACGGAACGCCATCAATTTACACAAATGGTTCCTTACTATTCTACATTCTGTCAATACCAAATCTCGAAAGAAGCTTTTATAATTTGCTTCTCACTAGAGCTACAATTAATGAAGGAAAGCAAATAGATCTGCCGTTTGAGAGGGTGTTCGTTAGTGAAGATGAGACCTACGGTATCAAAGGTAACTGCCTTTTAATAAGTAACTCGACAGTCTGCAAGAGATCATCCGTAACTAAATTAGAAGAGGATAACTGCCTCAACCGCATTCTTAAAGGCGGATCGGCAAGATGTAAATATAGACATACCCAAGAAGAGATTGTTGAGTTATTGAGTGACGATGTTATCTACGTGACCAACTTCAAGGGTTCGATTGAGTCAAATGGCAAAACTATGTTTCTGAATGGCACCTATCCAATGAGTCGGTAGTGATAAAGAATCATACTTACACAAGCAGTTCAATCACGAAAATTCAAGCCCTACCGCCAGTGCTAGCAAACATAACACACGACGACCTGCTGCTGGACATCAAATATGTCCATGAAGTAAGCCTCAATAATATAAACCGATTGAACCAGTTAGGGGTAAGATTCAATGGTACCGTTGGAATTAACGTTATGATTATTGCCTCAATGATCTTCTGCATCGGATGGCTCTGGTATAAGCAAACAAAAAAATTAAATCTGCCAGAACTAAGTATCCAACTACCAACCATAGACTCCCAGATCTGCGGGACGCAGACATTTAAGGAGGGAGGAGTTAACAACGGTGGCGACGCTGTCGCCAAAAAATAATTTAGCAACTTAAGCTCATTCTTTATTTTTGTTTTTACACGCGCTTCCGATACAATTACGAAATTGCATTCTTGCTGAAATGATGGGAAAATAATTTTGCATGATCAGCGTATGCATACTCGCGCATGTTGGTGCAACGTGATCAGGGAATCGAACGAGCCAACAAAGTTGGCTGGAAACAATTAGTCTTGCCTACGGTGTCTCGAGAATCGGTCGTCTTTTAAATTGATCTCTTGAATTATTAATTTTGTATTTTCATTAATTCATATTGTGAAATTCAGTTTTATTGTCACATTGATTTATATTGTTAAACTTATTAAAGGTAATTAAAATTTATAAGAATTAAATTCCAATTGTTTTCCTTAAACAAAGGCGCAGTTGCGAGCGCCTCAACTTATATTTTTTTAATAAAACCGCTTAAAATCCTTTAACTTGCAATATAAATTTAGAATATATTATTGGTAAATAAAAGGAAAGGCCATTAGTTAGGCCTCGTAACCGCACATTTCTCCCGCTGGGAATGTAAGAGATAAGAGTGATCTCACCAACACAATCGTATTTGACATCACTGGCATAAACGCATATTGTTGCTATTCTTTTGTTTTCTCTTCTTCCCATTCCGATCCACTTCTTACTGGAGGCCCGAAAGCGTTTATTTTTTTTTGCAACGTTGTCCCAGGTTTCGTCTACCATCATTCTAGTGCTGCCAAATGTAGGACTGCCATTAGCAAGTTGTGGGTGTTCCTCTATTAGCTCAACCAACTTTTGGAATTGACTTGTGTTGGTTTTCTTGAGACTGGAATTATATGTATGTACATATATATGTATGTACATATACGTATGCTTATATGGATACTTACCATTTCTTATTGTTTATATCCATAATTATAGTTGGTATATATATTTCTATTTTATGAAGTTTTTCTATTTAACACATTGTTGTCACAATACTAATATATAAATGAAATTTATTTGTTGGTGGTTAAGCAATGTCTATATGCATTTCATTGGTGCTTTACCAATGATTTACTTTACTGACGATTTGGTAAAGCACCAATGAAATGCATATAGACATTGCTTAACCACCAACAAATAAATTTCATTTATTTCTATTTTATTTATTTTTTGGCAAACGAACTTATTTTTTATTATTTTTTTAATGAAAATGTTTAAACCAATAGTTTTTATGCACACAAGTAATTAGTTTTGCTTGCCTGTTTATGACAGCAGTGACAATTGAAATCACAATAAACTACTAGTCTTACGTTATCACTCAAGAAAAGTTGACATTTGTGTTACAAAAACCCAAAACAAATATCTTTACTCAATTGACTAACATTTTTGAGTCACTTGTTATGTAGAAACATGCCATTAATATCCGTCAAGAAAGCACTCATTGTGCTAACTAGAGATGAGCAGTATTTCTCTACGTGTGATTTAACCACTGTTGCTGAAAACGCACGAATCACAATAGTGACCCAAGTTGTGAATTAACAGCTAATTGCTAAGTTGTTCTATTGTGTTTTTGTTACATACACAAATTGTGATATTTTAGTTTCGGTAATGGCTTTTTTTGTATGCATAAACCAGGGATGTCAGCGTCATACACAATTGTGGAAACAAAACATGTACACTTACGCTCTTTTATTTTGAGAGCGTAAAATACAATTGTTTACTGAGAAACATTCTCATTGAGCGGGAAGTATCGCAAGTCCAGTTTTGAAGCCTCTAAACAGAAATAATATATTTATATATATATATATATATATATATATATATATATATATATACAATATATATAAGAGGTTTGAAATAAGTTGGAGCCACTGTATGTAGGTACATCTTTTCGAAAATTTCTTAAAGGCTGGTTGTCGCATACAGCTGAAACTGAAACTCAAACTGAATTCCATACGTTTGCGACTGAAACTTAATAGCAACTGAATTTAGCAGCTGAATCCGATTTTTCAGTTGCTGTTGACAGGAACTGAATTCAGTACATTAGCAACCGAACTGAAAAAAAGTACTTTTGACTTATTTTCAGTCGCTGTCCGACTGAAATATCATTTTTGACATGTCAAATTTGAAAACTATCACTTTATTTTGTTTGAATGAATATTCACCTTGCATTTTTTTGTAAAATTTAAATAGCGCGTATAAATAGTTGAAAAAAAAAGTAAACAAAGCCGACAAATTACATTTGCTTTGATTCAGTTTCAGCTGTATGTTGCAACCCACGCAACATTCAGTTGCTGTTTTAGAACTGAAAAAGTAAGAACTGAAACTTAAAAAAATTCAGTTTCAGTTTTAGTTTCAGTTTCAGCTGTATGCGACAACCAGCCTTAAAGTAGCTTTTACATGAATTCATAAAAAAGCCTTTTTGTAAAAATTTTTTCTCTTGTATATAAACTAATTAAATGCTCAGCTTAAAAATGGAGAAATATTTTAAAATTAAATATCTGTTATAAAATTTTTTATTTGACACTTTGTTGTCACAATACTACTATATATAAATGAAATTTATTTCTTGGTGGTTAAGCAATGTCTATATGCATTTCATTGGTGCTTTACCAAATCATCAGTAGACTTCAACCACAGTTTTGAAAAGTTAAAAACCTCTTATCTAGATTTTATTTTTCATTTTGCCTTATAAATACTTTTCTTGTTATCCAATGGATTTCTGATTGTATAAAGGTGTAGAAAAATAAAAGATTCATATCAAATATAATTTGTTTGTTGGTTTAGTTTTGTATGAGTTTTAAGGCCTGTTGTGATTTTTGAAAATAGTTTGTAATTTAAAAATTGTGAATTCTCAGATGGTTTTCAGATAAGAGGTTTTTATAACTTTCAAGCAGCTCGCTACCAAGAAGTTCCCAACTGTTTCGGTAAAAAATACAAATGTTGTGTAGTATACAACAAGAGTTAATAATTTTGGTAGCCTTTTCAGCATCATAGTGCAATCTCCTAGATCCTATGATGCACCTAAAACGGGTTTTTAAAACCCCATTGCATCTCTCAATGATATTTCTTGCTTTGCAGTGTTTCTCATTGTATTTCTTCTCTTGGGAACTTGTGGGATTCCTTTCAGGCGTCATCAAGTAAGGCTGCAACTTATAGCCAGAATCACCTATTTTAAAAAATTGTTTTAGTTGAAACTCATATAATAATACCGTTCATATTACCTAAAAGCCATGTATTTCGTTTTCCATTTAAATAGCAGGATTGAAAATAATGATTTGCCGCACTTTGGTCCCAAACGAATGCATCGTGGTTGGCTCCTGGATGTCGTGCATCCACGTACTTTATGACAATATTTTGGTCGCAAATCTAAAAAAAAATTTAAATACATGTACGTATGTTTAGCTTTTCTCCTTATTCTACAAAGTTGGAATGGATTTATTGTCTTTGATACTTACCAACATTACGTTTAAACTATAGTAACCTTTCCTATTGTAATAAAGATGATTTCGTTCGTTGCCAGGAGCTTTTATACGAACATGTGTGCCATCTACACAACCCACAATACCGGGAATAGAAAAAGTTTCAAAAAACTTTCTTTTGTTTTCTTCTTTCAAGCTCCTATCCAATTTAATCCATTTACGTCCCAGATGCT
>OX637533.1:78254735-78272235 GCA_951800035.1 Linnaemya tessellans | reverse complement strand
ATATTATTGGTAATTAAAAGGATACTCTTAGAAAGGGCCATTAGTTAGGCCCCGCAACCGCACATTTCTCCCGCTGGGAATGTAAGAGATAAGAGTGATGTCACCAACACAATCGTATTTGACATCACTGGCATAAACGCATATTGTTGCTATTCTTTTGTTTTCTCTTCTTCTTTAGTAGCATTAAATTGTATTTCTTTTGCAAAGTCAATGTTTGTATACATTGTATATTCGCGTAAACGTGATCATTTATGTTGTCTTCTCCCTTTCTCAAACTCCATTTAAAAATATCAAAATTTGTATAAGTTTACGAAGTTTGATTGAGAAAAAATCACAATGTTCTTATTGTAGAGTTGCGTACTCAATATATATGGATAGATATGTACCTTGTGGAAAGAACGAACAAACCGTGATCACAATCAGTTTTGAGGAAGAGTAAATTTTATATCACGTTCACTAATTACGATGTTCCTTAAAAATCACGGGATCGTTCACCTCAAGTGCTAACGTTCTAAGTCGGTATAGCGACACATAACGTACGACGGATTCTATGTGTCTCGCTCTTATGCTACTGAATGGATTTTATACAAAAATTGGAATAGTTACAGAGGAGGAACTGGGCCGACTACCTCGTATGTAAAACATTCTGCGACTTCTAACTTTCATAACTAGTGACCGACTTGTAAACGCATTATGTTTTGTTAATCCAAATAAACACAAAATATGCCTACAATTGGTCTTGTGTCTCTTATAGCTAATGATATACTCATATTTCACTTCATAATGCTTATTTTTTGACTAGATTTTTTTGGTTACTTGGTCATAACTTTTCTACTAAGGAAGTATCTCTCTTTAACTTCTTACATATACAAGGATCAATATAATTTTTCAAGTTCTGCTTGCTGACTTATTTTTTCGTATCTTGTAGGTAGGTTACAATATGTGGAGCTTAAGGGAGTTAGGTCTAGTATATTGCCTCTACAGGCTGGGGTTCCGCAGGGATCGGTCCTGGGCCCCCTTTTATTCATTCTATATGTTAATGATCTGTATCTACAGACTAATTCTGATGCGTGTGAGAAATTTTTGCTTGCTGATGATGTTTTTCTTTTATTTAATGGGGATCGTTCCCTGTCTCAGAGCTTTCAACATAGTGTAGATGGTTGCCTGGATCGTGTCCTGGTATGGACTTCTGAAAATTCAATTTGTATAAATTCTTCTAAAACTAAGGCTATTATCTCTGGTGCTTCTGATTCTACTTCTCACACATTTAGGCCACATCTTGGGCATGCTGATATTGAGTGTGTTCCTCGGCATAGATGTTTAGGTGTTGTATTAGACGGCGGCCTTTCTTTTGAAAATCGCATTAACATTATGTGTGGCAGAGTGTGGGGTTCGCTACGTAGGATATATTCATCCAATATGTATTTGCCTTTTCGGGTTAGGCATAGATTAGCTCACGCTCTTATGCCGCAAGTTCTTTACTGCTTTGAAGTGGTGTCTGCTGCTTCTGTTGAAATGTGTAATAAGCTGCGACGCATAGTTAATATGATTGTTAGGTTCGTGTATAATGTTAGGCCTTTTAATCATATATCATCCTTCGTTCACGAATTCCTGAGTTTAACGTTTAACAATTTTGTAAAGTATCGGAGCATGTTTTTTTCTATAGAGCAATGGGTAGTGGTGTTCCTTCTCCCTTGTGTGATAAATTTACCTTCCTGCGATCTTCTAGAAACCCACAGATTTTCATACCAAGGATTTTTAGACGTATTTTTGAAAGATCTTATGTAGTTAGAATTGCTCGCTGGTTGAATTGTTTGCCCTATGAACTTCGCATTTTTTCCCATTCTAACAACGTTGTTCACCTTAAACTTAGAAGGTATTTAACTAGTATTGAGTGATGGATGTATACCAGCGCAACTCAATCCTTACACTCAGGAAACGAGTACCAATCGGATTTTTTACACGTATTCACATACGCAACACGAATAGTAACGAAGTTCACATCAATTTGAGAAGAGAAAATAAAAATTTTATTCATAACCAACAACAAATGCATGACTAAATTTTCAACCCGCGTTGTCATCGTTCGATTTGTTGTATTCTTGGATGGATGAATTTATATATATTATGCTTTTTAGTAATTTTGTATAATATAAAAATGGTTTTATAATATTTTATATCTCCATTGTCTATAATAGAATATTTTAATATAAGCCTTATGAAAATTTTCAACGGAGGAAAATTTTTTTTTAATTCGAAGGAAATGTTATTACGAGTATGTTAAAATTTTTGGTACATTATTTTTACATCATTTACAGTTTTATTTCCGAATTTTCTTATCATATTTTAGAAAATTCTATTTATCTATATTTCATAAGCTCATAGCTTATTTTAAGCAGTAAAATTAAAAATATTATATTAAAAATAAAAATATTTCCCAATTATTCATATTAAATTCTATGTGTATAAAAGGAGGAAAGTACCTAATATTGCAGTAAATTTTTTTTCATAAAAAACATGCGACTTGCCTCGTCGAACTTTAACAGTCAATTAAATTAACAGCCCAATTATGAAATTCCGCAGGGAATTTTTTCCCTTCCCAATCGTTTATTCCCGGGAAAAAATTCCTCCTATTCTATAAAATGTAGGAATATGAAAATAAGGGAGAAAGAAAAAACATGGGAGATAGAGTCAGCTGTTTTCTGTTTACATTTTGTTTTATAGTAACGAAAAAGTTGATTAATAAATTAAATAAGTTATTTACTGTTTTGTATCAAATTAAATTAAAACAATTAAAATGTTTAGTGTGGCTTTTCATTTGCTTGCGGAAGAACTAAGTGATGATGAACGGTGGAAAAATTGTGATCAAAGGGTTGCACGGAGAGATATGCGTGATGCTTCTAATCCGCTGGAGTTACCACAGTCATTGTAAGTACAAACTTAACTACTTTCTTTTGTATTAACGCTGTTCTTGGTTTAGGTTTCAAAAATATTACCGGGTAAACAAATATGCTTTTGTTTACCTTTTAGATGTACTCACTTCACACTCGCAACCGGTAAAAAATGTATCTGTTGTTAATTGCATTACAAAGCTAAGTGCCTGTTTGCGTTTCTTCGCAGAAGGCGGATACCAGACTGGTATTGGGAAGGACATAGACGTTTCTTTGCGGAAGTTGTTGGCATACTTGAAGCACAACTTTGTCCAATGTGGATAAGAATGCCTACAACAATGGAGGAAAAACGAAAAATAGCACTAGAATTTTATAGAAAGCATAATATGCCAGGAGTTATCGGGTGTGTGGATGGTACGCACATAAATATCATAGCTCCATTCAAAAACAAACACCTCTATTATAATAGGAAAGGGAACTATAGTTTGAATACTATGCTAGTAAGTGATCTAATAATAGCTTATGATAGTGGAAATAAATTCTTAATTTAAATTTTTAGATTTGCGATCACGACCTTAGAATTAGGTATGTTGATGCAACACACCCTGGAGCTTGCCATGATTCCTTCATTTGGACTACCAGTGATGTTAGGACTCATTTGGAACGGGAATACTTGAGAAGTGGAACCAACTTTTGGCTCTTAGGTAAAGTTTTGTTTTAAGTTTGAAGTAACCTTTCACAATTTTATATTTTATTATAGGTGATGCTGGCTATCCTTTGGAGCCATGGCTTTTAACACCTCATCGTGTCCCAGAGGATGGTTCCAGAGAAATGCGATTCAATGAAGTGCATTCAAAGTCGCGTAATATTATTGAACGAACAAACGGAGTGCTAAAAAACAGATGGCGATGTCTTCTTGGTGCAAGAGAGCTTCATTACAGTCCTTAGAAAGCTGTAAAAATTACAAATGTGTGCTGCGCTCTTCACAATTTATGTTTGCACTACAAAGTGAGCGAAGAACTCTATGATTGCGTCAGTTCTATGGAAACACCGGAAGAAATAAGTTTACCAATATCAACGCAGTACTTGACCACAGCTCAGTCAATTAGAGCTAATATTGGCAATGCCCTTTAAAAGAAACACTCTAAATATTTAGAAAATATTTATTTAAGCTCTATGTAAAACCGAAGGCCTCTTCTTCGAAGGATATTAAAAATAAATAACTATTCAAAAATAAACAAGTAAAAACGTTATATTCGACCGGGTCGAATCTTAAATACCCTCCAAATATTTAGTAAGTGAATTGGAAATGTTTAACTTGGTGGGACAGAGTTCCTTTATAAAATATCGTACGTCAACGCCCACTAAAGGGGGCGGGGTTCAAAAATATACAATATCATGTTTTCCACAGACGAACGTATGGGCATTGCTGGACCGTCTTAGACTTCATCACTGATCAATAATATACATATTTACTTATAAAAACTGTTTTTTGGCGGGGTCGCTCTAGCAAGGGCTGTGGGGAAAACATTTCACCTTTGTCATAAAACTCTAAAAATAAATGCTTGGGATAATTATATACAAAATTAAAAATTCTTTTTTTTTAAAGGGTCATTTAGAGGGCAAAGGGGGAGAGGGGGTAAGGCAGAAACAGATACACATAAAACTGTAAAAATAAATGCTTGGGATGATTATACACAAAATAAAAAAAAATATGTATATTTAGTTTTAATAGGGTCATTTAGCGGGCAAAGGGGGAGGAGGGGGTAGGGCAGCAACAGGCAGTCATAAAACTCTAAAGATAAATGCTTGGGATGATTATATACAATATTTAAAAAAAATTTTTTTTTTTTTGGTAGGGTCATTCAGGGGGCAAAGGAAAAGGGGGGGGGGGGGGTAGGGCAGAAATCGGCAGTCATAAAACTCTAAAGATAAATGCTTGGGATGATTATATACAAAATTAAAAAAAAAAAAATTTTTTTTTGGTAGGGTCATTTAGGGGGCGAAGGGGAAGGAAGGGGTAGGGCAGAGTAGTACCAGGTTTAGTCTCAGCTTCGTCATTAAAGCTTAAAAGTGTTATTTTTAAGGAATGTAGGCTTAAGTAAAACAATTTGTTAAATTTTTATGCTATTTTTGCCTATAATAACGCCCACTGAAGTGGGCGGGGTCAAAAAATATTTTTATTTTATTTAATGGCTCCAAGTTTAAGGCGTTGGACCGTATTTGACATAAAAATATATCATTTGCTTAACAAAATGACCAAAAAACTATAAAAATTATGTTGTTTTTTCTGGGTTGGTTTAGTTCTTCTTAGGGGAACTTCTTTCCCTCTTGCCCGATTTAGCCCATCTTCGAACTTAACCTGCTCTAAGTTTTAAAATATATTTATGCCAAATTTCAAGAGTCTAGCTCTTTTCGTTTGGACTGAATCGTGATTTCCACAGACGGACGGACGGACGGACGGACGGACATGCTCAGTTCGTCTTAGATTTCATCACTGATCAAGAATATATATACTTTATGGGGTCTGAGATGGATATTTCGATGCGTTACAAACGGAATGACAAAGTGAATATACCCTCCAAATTCTTTTTTGGAGGGTATAAAAATAGTGTAATGCGTTTGTTGGTATTTTGGTTTAATTGTTGTTGGCAATAAAATCTAATTGATATCGGTTTTTTTCGAGTTTGTATTCCACCTCCTTAACCCTCATTTCTTCCATGAAAGAGTGGTGGCGCCGCATTTCGTCAAGCTCTTCTCTTTTCAATTTTTCCATCGTCTGAAAATGCTTTTTTTTAATTTCATAGATGCTGTCAAGTGCTCTGTATAGTTTTTTAAAGCTTTGTTCTTGCTCCTTCACTTCAACTACAGCCTCCTTAACAGTATCCACTAAATCCTTTTGCACAGCAAGTTCCTTCAGCAGGATATCAGACGAAGATTTTATACTTTGTGCCTTCGTTTTCCGGACAGAATTTGGAGCTTTAATGTCGATAGATGACGCTGCATCAACAGGTGGACATTTTACAGCTTCAGTCTTATATTTCAAAGATGATTTAGGTGTTTCAATTAATATGGGCTCCACCGCAACGGCAATGATTTCGCTAAGATCATCTTCTTCCGTACTATTTTTAGTTGGTGGACCCAGTGAATTTAATTCATCTTCAACTCGACGCCAGAATTGTTGAACCAACTGCTTGTCTCCCTTAAAAAAACCACGAGCGATTTCGGGACTCTGCTCCAATAAGGACAATAAATGCTGTAGTTGCAATTTGTTTGTACTTTTTGACCTAAAAAATTTATATATTTTATTTAAATTTAATTTTCTTATATTTTTTCATTAAAACTTACATTTTTACATTAGCTCCCTATAAAATGTATGGGGGAAAAACTTAAATAAACTGTTAACAATTTTTCCCTTTTTTTTTAATTTTCGTAATACCTACTTTTCACCCTGAGTAAAGGGGAAAAATTCCTGCGGAATATTTTTTCATAATAGGAGGAATAAAAAAAGGAAGACATTTCCCAGGGAATTGTTGTTCATAATTGGGCTGTAAGTGTTTGTGTGCGCTTAGGAGGCCAAAAAATTATACTACATACAAGGGCTCACAGCGATAAGGCCGGTACTCTGTTTGAATTTTCGAAATATGTTTAGCAACATTGATTATTTCAATTGCAAAAATTATAAATTTCTTGTTTTCACGTGCTTTTCATAGTAAAAACAGAGTAGATACAAGTTTAACAAAATTTTTCCACGCATATTGCGACTAAATATTTTTTATATGGGCTTTGACAGCTAGAAGTGAAAACTAAGCATGCCTTCTTATATTATTATTAATTTGGTTCTGTGATCAACGGCAACCCCTTTAAATTTTCTTTCTTGTTTTGGAGAAAAAACATCAAAATCTTCATTTTACTTTTTCAAATTGTTAATGTGAAATTAATACGGTAGTTTTATGAAAAATAACTCATAATTTCTTCAGAATTAAAAAATGCTTTGAGTTTTTCATATAAAACGGTGTTATTTTGACAAAAATATTTAAAAACAATGAGTGAGTTCAATTTGAAGTATGCTTAAAATAAGAAATTGCTTTTGTTTAATATTTTTATTACAATAAATTTTTTTATTTAAAAAAGTTTTATGGGAAGAAGAGGGTACATAAGGCACTTTTTTCCTAGGCTTTATGAATTTTATGAATTATATTGCTTAAGTGCTAAATTAGCTTCAGGTAAGTTTTGAGCTAGAAGTACGAGTTTCAATGTCTAGTAGCGTCCTTATATAGAAATTTTTCAAAATTACAAACATTTTAATAGATAAATTCACCTGAAAGCAAATTTTTTGATGTAAGTCTTTTTTGAAAAATATGTTTTTTCTCTTAATTAAAAGTAAGAAGCAAAATGTTTTGATTCCACATACATATTTAAATTTTTTTACTCCTCTATTATAATTTCCTGGACTTGGTCTTTTAAATATTTCGTTCAAATGTAATATTTAAATCACGTTATTTTAAACAGAAATAACGGAACACAATATTTGTTTATTATTTATGTCAGATAAAAGGGCAATATGTGAGTCAAAATATTCCAACATTATGCACATACATTAAGAAATTCGGAAAAATATGAAAAATAATTTTGGCCCTATAAATATTGCGTAGAGTGTATAATATATAATTTATTCACTATAAGGAAGCTCGCCTCTATTAATTAAATGTAAGAAATACATATTAATGAAAACTTTATTTAAATATTTTATGTCATATTATTTTTGGCATAAAAAAACGTCAAGTCTGGCAACATTATTTGTACGCAGTTGTATAAAAAACAGTCACTAACACATGAAAACTTCACAAATACATTATACTTAAATATTTTCTCTCATTGAGGACCCCCCAGTCATCGTGTGGAAGATTGTTCCACCAAACTGAGTCTTTTTCGAGTACCTTAGGTGTTCAAGAACTGATTAATTAGTTCTGCGCTTAAAATAAGACCCGAAAATGATTCCCAGAAACACTTAGAAAGTGATTAAAAAACAAACAGCAAGCTCGTGCAGTAAAATCAAAAAAATATATATAAATAACTATAAAAATTATATAAAAATTTAAAACAAAACAAGTAAAAACGTTATATTCGACCGGGTCGAATCTTAAATACCCTCCAAATATTTAGTAAGTGAATTTAAAATGTTTAACTTGGTGGGACAGAGTTCCTTTATATAATATCGTACGTCAACGCCCACTAAAGGGGGCGGGGTTCAAAAAATATACAATATCATGTTTATATATTTACTTTATGGGGTCCAATTCTCTTTGGAGGGTATAAAAACTGTATTTTGGCGGGGTCGCTCTGGCAAGGGCTGTGGGGGAAACATTTCACCTTTGTCATAAAACTCTAAAAATAAATGCTTGGGATAATATATATACTTTATGGGGTCTGAGATGGATATTTCGATGCGTTACAAACGGAATGACAAAGTGAATATACCCTCCAAATTCTTTTTTGGAGGGTATAATAAAACCGATGTAAATAACAATAGCCACAAAGATGAAGGAGTAAAAACAAAAGAAAAGAAGAATTAATCTTTAAGCGATGAAACATCGCGAGAAAAATCGCCAGGAGCTGCAAACGACGTAACCATTGAGTAAGTAAGAACTTCATATCTTCTAGTTCAAAAAACATAATTGTCTGCTTCTTTACAAATATGTGCCGGAGAAGATAGCCATTGCCGATTTGGCTCCCATCTATAGACACTTCCATAGAGTTTTTGAAATTTTTAAATTAGAAAATAAGCCCAAAGCCCGGAATAAGACAACAATGCAATTGGCGGTGCAGGAAAATGAAACCAGAAAAGTTTAGGAAATAAGTTTCAGGAAGATGGTGAAGACGACGAGTTGGATGAGGAGAATAAAGATGATAGAGAAAAGTTGTCAAAAAGAAAACTCAAGAAGCTATCGCGGCTCAGTGTGGCTGAATTAAAACAACTTGAATTACAAATTTAATTTTATAATATTTTATTATATGTTATTTGTAAGCTAAATTAAAAACAAAACAATAATAAATGCTTGTATTGATATAGCAAAAAAAAGCGCGTATAATATGATTCGAAAAAGACTCGTAAATGACCAGAAATATGACTGAAAAATGACTCGAAGAAGATTCGTAACTGCTTGTAAGAACTACCACAAACTGTCTCGAAAATGAGTCGAAATTAATCAGAAGCGCGAATCATACAAGACTCATTTAGAAGAGTCGCGGCTAGGGTACCATTTTCTCCCGAATGAACAGTCATTTTCGACTCGAAAACGAGCGCATAAATGCTTATTTTAATCGTGCGAAAGAGTCGAAAAAGACATATTCGAGTCATTAATTTCATAAAATGCTGACTGGGCCATGATGTATACACAATTGTTTTGTATGTACGTATATAGGCAAGTATGCGTGTGTATGCACGAGTGCATGTACATAGGTATATATGCGCGTGCACTATCTGATTGTGTGTGCTTACGTATTTATGTGTTTGCATGTATGTATATAGAGATGTGATATATGTATGTATATATATACATATATATTAAGTTTTTTTATTTAACACATTGTTGTCACAATACTAATATATAAATGAAATTTATTTGTTGGTGGTTAAGCAAAGTCTATATGCATTTCATTGGTGCTTTACCAAATCGTCAGTAGACTTTAACCACAGTTTTGAAAAGTTAAAAACCTCTTATCTTATGCATATACTTCCGAAAACCATCTGAGAATTCACAACTTGTAAATTACAAACTATTTTCAAAAATAACAACATAACAAGAACATAGGCTTGCAACTCATACAAAACTAAACCAACAAATAAAGTATGTTTGATACGAATCTATTTTAATTTTCTACACCTTTATACAATCAGAAATCCATTGGATAACAAGAAAAGTATTTATAAGGCAAAATGAAAAATAAAATTTAAATCAAAATGTTATTAAGTTTTTTTATTTAACACATTGTTGTCACAATACTAATATATAAATGAAATTTATTTGTTGGTGGTTAAGCAATGTCTATATGCATTTCATTGGTGCTTTACCAAATCGTCAGTAGGCTTTAACCACAGTTTTGAAAAGTTAAAAACCTCTTATCTTATGCATATACTTCCGAATACCATCTGAGAATTCACAACTTGTAAATTACAAACTATTTTCAAAAATAACAACATAACAAGAACATAGGCTTGCAACTCATACAAAACTAAACCAACAAATAAAGTATGTTTGATACGAATAAATAAATTTCATTTATATATATACATATATATATATATATATATATATATATATATATATATATATATATATATATATATGTATATATATATATATATATATATATATATATATTTATATATATATATATATATATATATATATATATATATATATATATATATATATATATATATTATTATTATTACTTCAAATCTATTATAATTAAAATTACAATAAACAAAAGAAGTGAAGGCACTAGCAGCTAATGGCTACCGGCCCAATATATATATATATATATATATATATATATATATATATATATATATATATATATTTATTTATTTATTTTTTTTTTATTTTGTTTATTTAGTCTATGGGTTAATCCTTACAGACTGATACAATTAAAATATAACAATGTTTCAGAAATGATAATTACATACATATGTATATAAATGGAATCTATAAAGCTTTGTTTTAATAGTAACAAGACAAATTACAGCAAAAACAAAAAATATGGCTTTAACAAATGTCGATTTAACAAATTAAACATTTATTTATAATCAATTTTGTAATGAGTTAAGATGTAAAATTATATCATTTTTTACGACATCAATACTTTTGTTGAAATCGATACAAGGGTAAAGACTATTAAAATCACTGCAAATTCTCCGAAAGGGATCGAAATTACTATAGTTTGTAGTGTAAAACTTAATTCTCAAGAAGCTATAATACCTTGTTGGACGATTGGGTATATTCAAGTTTATTTTGCTCAGGAGAAATTGAGATGTGACGCAGCCGTTTATTAATTTCAGCAGAAAGGTAACATTTAGCATTTGTCGACGGCTCCTTAAGGTTGGAAGCTTTATAAGTCCTAGGCGTCTCTCGTAAGATGGTAATCTTATATTAGAGTTCCAAGGAAGACCACGAAGACAAAATAATAAGAATTGCACTTGTACTGACTCTATTTTATTTGAATGTGAAAGATATTGTGGGTCCCATACAACAGATCCGTATTCAAGTATTGGGCGAACTAAAGTAGTAAATAACATCTTGGTTGTATAAGGGTCAGAGAACTCCTTAGCCCAGCGTTTAATAAAACCCAGAACACCAGTAGCTTTGTTAATCGTCGAGGTTATATGGCACCTGAAGTCCAATTTTTTATCTAAAATAACTCCCAAGTCATTAAATGAATCCACTAGGTCAAGAACAGCATTATTCATTTTATAGAGTCCATTGATTGGTGTTGATCTTGAGAAAATCATATATTTGCACTTTTTCACATTTAGGTCCATTAAATTATTAGCGCACCAAGCGGTTAAGTGTACAATGTCAGCTTGGAGACGCAACTGTTGATCAATAGAATCAAGCGATAAGAATAACTTTACGTCATCTGCATACATTAGTATATTTGAGTTTTCAACAACGGATGGAAGATCATTAATAAATAAAGTAAATAAAAGTGGGCCGAGATGACTACCCTGAGGCACACCTGATATAACATTTATATCAGTGGAGAGCATATTGCGGAACTTGACACACTGCATTCTGTTCTTCAAATAAGATTCGATCCATTTTATTAGAGACGTTCCAAATCCAACTCGATCAAAATAGATGACATCTGTTTGTTTGCCAGTGACAAATCCATCGTTAACCAAGGTTGTTAATTCTAAGAGATTCGTAATAGTTGATCGACCTTTACAGAAACCATGCTGCGCAGAAGAAAGGATAGATGTTGCTTGATAAGACAATGTATCGCATAAGAGTTGCTCAAACAACTTTGGTATAGCGTTCAGTTTAGCTATACCTCTATAATTGGATATATCTATCAGCTTTAGATCCAGATTTGAATAGCGGAATGATGAACGATTTCTTCCAAATTGGAGGAAAGTAACTCAATTTGAGTGATTTGTTGAATAAATAGGTCAATGGAGTGCTTAGTAAATGAGGACAGTATTTTAAAATACTACTAGGAATACCATCAGGACCGGGATCATACGAAAGTTTTAGATTTTTCATATAAGTCAAAACAGTTTGCTGCTCAATACGGGGTACATTAAAATTCACTGATTCAGGGATATGGTAAGAATACTGCTCTATATTGCTAAACGTAGACGAAGAATAGGTTGATGCAAAAAATTCAGCAAACATATTACTTATAACTTTATCATCTGACGACTCATAATCTTTAAACTTCATAACAGAAGGGAAATCTGACACACGCCTCTTCGAGTTGACAAACTTATAAAAAGATATATATAAATATATATATATAGATATGTATATATATATATATATATATATATATATATATGTATATATATGTGTGTGTGTATACATATATATATATATATATATATATATATATATATATATATATATGTATATGTATATATACCCTGTAGGGGGATAAGCGTTAATTGTCTTTAAGCTGATGGTACGATTATTAGTATAGCAAGCAGAGTTGCCGTTTTTGGTAGTTTCCTACCAAATTCGGTACTTTTGAAATGCGTTGGTAGGTTGGTAGGTTGTGTCGTGAATTTGGTAGTTTTTTTCAATTTCAGTTTTAATATTTTTTTCACGCTAATCAGCTTTCATCCATGCATGATTTTTAATAATCAGCTTTCATCTATGATTGCTTTTTGATTTTTAGTCATCAGCTTTTGTATGCATCATAGAGGCGACAGTAATAACAAGTGGCAACTTTTCGGTCTTAATGGCCATCTTTTTGATGTTACATCAATCTTGCCGGCTCTCTGTTACTCTGTGCGTTGTATGGCATCATGGACAGGTTGGTTTGATTGAATAATATTATGACGTGCAAGGGAATGATAAATAAGACTGATTCGCACTATATATGGTCAGCAAAAAGAGACTTTAAAAAATAAACCTTTTTCCAAATAAACACTTAAGAGTTTTACTTTTATTAATTTATAATGTTTTGATTTTTATATAAAAATTATGTTTTTATTCCAATATTTCGCCACTTCTTTGTGTAGCTTCTTCAGGGATATATAAAATTGTGTAATTTGATATAAAAATTAAAAAATAATTGACCTTTCGTTTAAATAAACATTATAAATTAATATAAAATAAGGTCGAAGAATTTTATAATATAAATTTTTACTTTTACTAATGAAGTCTTATTTATTTTTTTACTTAAAATATTGTTTCTTTTACAAATGAATTGTTATTTATTTTTATAAACATTGTTATGTATAAACTTGTTTTGTTTTTTTTTTAATAAAGTTTATTTTTTTTTTATAACTGCTTATTTTATTTTTTGGTAGGTAAACATGCCATTTGGTAGTTTTTGAAATTAAATTTGGTAGGAAAAAAAAATTTTGAGTGGCAACCCTGATAGCAAGCACTAGTTCAAGAGGTGATTGAACATATACAGAAAAGCACTAGTACTTCAAGTAGTTCATTTGTAGATTGATTTGACTTGTAGAATTTCATATTACTTTTTGATCATGTTTTAAGGCGAATTGCTAATTCGCATTTTCATTTATTTTCTTTTTAATTGTTACAATTTATAAACAAATTCAAATTTGAAACAAAGAATAGTATTAGAAGACTTTGCCACCTGCGTATCAGTTTATTTATTCGACAATTTATGTAAGTGAGCCGCAGTTTGCTTGTGTTAAAAAAGTTACATTTTAAAAAATAAATAAAATTAAAAACTAATTTAAAATTTGTTAAACATGTTTTTTTGTTAATATATATGTTCATATGTAAAATCGGCGATTTTTTTTAAAATAATAACAAGTAAAAACGTTATATTCGACCGGGTCGAATCTTAAATACCCTCCAAATATTTAGTAAGTGAATTTGAAATGTTTAACTTGGTGGGACAGAGTTCCTTTATAAAATATCGTACGTCAACGCCCACTAAAGGGGGCGGGGTTCAAAAATATACAATATCATGTTTTCCACAGACGAACGTATGGGCATTGCTAGACCGTCTTAGACTTCATCACTGATCAATAATATACATATTTACTTATAAAAACTGTATTTTGGCGGGGTCGCTCTGGCAAGGGCTGTGGGGAAACATTTCACCTTTGTCATAAAACTCTAAAAATAAATGCTTGGGATAATTATATACAAAATTAAAAATTCTTTTTTTTTAAAGGGTCATTTAGAGGGCAAAGGGGGAGAGGGGGTAAGGCAAAAACAGATACACATAAAACTGTAAAAATAAATGCTTGGGATGATTATACACAAAATAAAAAAAAATATGTATATTTAGTTTTAATAGGGTCATTTAGCGGGCAAAGGGGGAGGAGGGGGTAGGGCAGCAACAGGCAGTCATAAAACTCTAAAGATAAATGCTTGGGATGATTATATACAAAATTTAAAAAAATTTTTTTTTTTTGGTAGGGTCATTCAGGGGGCAAAGGAAAAGGGGGGGCAGGGGGGTAGGGCAGAAATCGGCAGTCATAAAACTCTAAGGATAAATGCTTGGGATGATTCTATACAAAATTTAAAAAAAAAAAAATTTTTTTTTGGTAGGGTCATTTAGGGGCCAAAGGAAGAGGGGGGGGGAGGTAGGGCAGAAATCGGCAGTCATAAAACTCTAAAGATAAATGCTTGGGATGATTATAAACAAAATTAAAAAAAAAAATTTTTTTTTGGTAGGGTCATTTAGGGGGCGAAGGGGAAGGAGGGGGTAGGGCAGAGTAGTACCAGGTTTAGTCTCAGCTTCGTCATTAAAGCTTTAAAGTGTTATTTTTAAGGAATGTAGGCCTAAGTAAAACAATTTGTTAAATTTTTATGCTATTTTTGCCTATAATAACGCCCACTGAAGTGGGCGGGGTCAAAAAATATTTTTATTTTATTTAATGGCTCCAAGTTTAAGGCGTTGGACCGTATTTGACATAAAAATATATCATTTGCTTAACAAAATGACCAAAAAACTATAAAAATTATGTTGTTTTTTCTGGGTTGGTTTAGTTCTTCTTAAGGGAACTTCTTTCCCTCTTGCCCGATTTAGCCCATCTTCGAACTTAACCTGCTCTAAGTTTTAAAATATATTTATGCCAAATTTCAAGAGTCTAGCTCTTTTCGTTTGGACTGAATCGTGATTTCCACAGACGGACGGACGGACATGCTCAGTTCGTCTTAGATTTCATCACTGATCAAGAATATATATACTTTATGGGGTCTGAGATGGATATTTCGATGCGTTACAAACGGAATGACAAAGTGAATATACCCTCCAAATTCTGTTTTGGAGGGTATAAAAACTGACATACATATGTATTGTATGTTCATTAGTACTTGGTATATGGTGGAGTACCAAACGTAACTCAAGTTGTACAAGGTGCTAGTGGATTGAGTGCGCCCAGAAGGAACTTTCCATTTCCTCTTATAAACTATCATATATATGTATATGTATATATATATATATATATATATATATATATATATACATATATATATATATATATATATATATATATATATATATATATAGATATATATATATATATATATATATATATATATATATATGTGTATATATATATATATATATATATATATATATATATATATATATATATGTATATATATATATATATATATATATATACATATATACGTATATACGTATATAAGCATATATTGATTAGTTGATATTGTTTAATAATTTGTAAATGTAGGTTTAAGAACTCAGGTTATATATTACTGTGTAATACTTATTACATTTTTGGCCTTGAAGGCTTTGTATTACTGTAATGGAATAAATAAATACACACACACATATATACAAGAATATGCCTACATGTTAACAGTACTGTCGCTTAGTAGACAAATTCCGTAATCGCCTTTGGACACCAAAACTATCCGAAATAATTACTATATGTGGTCAATTTGACCAAGACGCACGCGAGATATGGCAAGACGCGGTGGGAAAAGCAAATGTCCAACCAGGTTAACAGTACTGTCGCTTAGGTTATGATTTACCCCTACCACTCTTTAGCTTTAGTGGATTACATGAATATGCCTACAGGTTAACAATGCTGTCGCTTAGTAGACAAATTCTTTAATCGCCTTTGGACACTAAAATAAACCGAAATAATTAATAATTAAAACTTAATATCAAGACCAAACAACTTACCTCCACGCCGGCTGCCCAAGAACTAAGCATTCTGTTCATTTCATCTTTATTGAATCCCAAAAAAATTTTACATTTACAGTAGTTCTAATGCTAAAACTATCATATCCTTAATCTAATATTATTTCTTACATACTATCGTATTAAACAAGGACATTCTACAATTAAGATTTTCTAATAAAGAAATATTTGCAACTAAGTGCATACTGTTACTTAAAATTAGTTTGACAATTTCTTGTTATATTCTCCAAAAAAGAATAAAGAATGAATTTACAAAAGAGATAGATATAGAGTTTATTGAGCAGTGCTGTAAGCCTGGATAACGATATTCAGCGTACCTATCCTCCTATGATAAAACAGAAGGTCTGCACCGGTAAAAAGGAGGCCAGCTCCGTCTAACGTCAGCAAGTCGGCAGGAGTGAAGTATTTGGGAAGCCGAACAGCCTCCAGATCATTCACCCTGTGAAAACAATTCCTCACCAGAAGGTTGTCGAGTGAACGTGTCCCCTCCAAAAATTTTATGGCATTCTTTGTCATAAAGACGTCAACCCTTTCACAGTCAGCTAGAGCGTAGACACTCTCGTTCGAAGGCCTGCTAACTGTCCCATCGAATCCAATCACAGGTCTAAGGCCCAGGCAAGCGACCAGCACTCGCCTCTCCCACCTCCTAAACCTCTCCATCTGGAAGGAAGAGATTCCAAACCAGACTGGAAAGGCATAGGAAATAAGAGGCCGTCCCACCTTGCGGTATACCAAAAAGCGTATTCTACGGTCAAGGCCCCCTCTACGTCCAAGCACACCCCTATATGCGTTGTATGCCCTCTTTACCCCAACTAAAGTGATGTCCACGTGGCGATAATACTCAAACTTCTCAAGAAATATTACTCCCAAATACCTAATCTTGTCCGAGGTCTCAATAAAAGTCCCACCTATCCTCAATTGCGGAACGTACGATCTCCAGTTAGGATAAATATACCTGTATTTACTTTTAAATGCCTTAGCAACTATTTTGCCCAAGTTCAGATTAAGCCTCCACTTAGAAAAAAATGCCATTGAGTAGATTAAGATAATCCCCCAACCGTCTATTAACATTGCTGGCCCTGGCACCAGAAGATGCAAAAAGTATATCATCGGCATATATTATAATAAGATCACAATCAGGTGGCTGTGGTATGTCAGATACGTACAAGTTGTACAGCACTGCACCCAGTAATGAGCCCTGTGGTACACCTGAAGTA
>OX637533.1:78099735-78249735 GCA_951800035.1 Linnaemya tessellans | reverse complement strand
TCAACGCACATTTCATCTTCGTCTTCTAGAACTTCGTTTTCAACGCTAGCTTCGCTGTCGCTTTCGCTCTCCTCAACTACTTTGGTATTTTTTCTTTCCTTCATTAGGAAATTAACAGCCTTTTTGAGTTTCTAATTTTCCTCAATGATGAATGCAAATTTCTTCTTAAGGGATTTAATTTCTTTATTTTTCTTAACGATGACTTTTTGCAGTTCCTCCACCGTGTCAACCACTCGTCGTCTTTTCGTAGATGAGTTTGGACGCTCGTCCGTCTCCATTTCTCCGATATTTATTTTAAATTTTATGGCCCTTATAGGCCAGTCACCTAAGCGATTTTCCACTAAAACAGTTTTAACTCCCATTGTCTATGTAGAAAATGATTTCAATAAGTGGCAAATCCTCACTTATAATAATTTGATTAATTCTATCTCGCTTCACTCGTTTGTTTTTCCGACACTGCTTGTAACAACACTGAACACTGTTAAAACACGATTAGTCATTAGTTCAGCATTACTGCGCATTATATAGGCTGACACAGCTTACATACATGAGTGTGGGTATGTACATATGTACGCGTGCCTTACAATGTTTCTGCTTAGCATCTACTTGATACCATATACACACATCACTATGTACTAACATGTGTACATGCCAACTGTACGCGATTGATGTATGAAAGGCAAAGCATAACAAATGAAATGCAGCAGCATTGTTATGCATGTTATATTTAAGAACCAATTGAATATAAAAACAAGTAAAAACGTTATATTCGACCGGGTCGAATCTTAAATACCCTCCAAATATTTAGTAAGTGAATTTGAAATGTTTAACTTGGTGGGACAGAGTTCCTTTACAAAATATCCTACGTCCACGCCCACTAAAGGGGGCGGGGCTCAAAAATATACAATATCATGTTTTCAACAGACGAACGTATGGGCATTGCTAGACCGTCTTCGACTTCATCACTGATCAATAATATACATATTTACTTATAAAAACTGTATTTTGGCGGGGTCGCTCTGGCAAGGGCTGTGGGGGAAACATTTCACCTTTGTCATAAAACTCTAAAAATAAATGCTTGGGATAATTATATACAAAATTAAAAATTCTTTTTTTTAAAGGGTCATTTAGAGGGCAAAGGGGGAGAGGGGGTAAGGCAGAAACAGATACACATAAAACTGTAAAAATAAATGCTTGGGATGACTATACACAAAATAAAAAAAAATATGTATATTTAGTTTTAATAGGGTCATTTAGCGGGCAAAGGAAAAGGGGGGGGGGGGGTAGGGCAGCAACAGGCAGTCATAAAACTCTAAAGATAAATGCTTGGGATGATTATATACAAAATTTAAAAAAAATTTTTTTTTTTTGGTAGGGTCATTCAGGGGGTAAAGGAAAAGCGGGGGGGGGGGGGGGTAGGGCAGAAATCGGCAGTCATAAAACTCTAAAGATAAATGCTTGGGATGATTCTATACAAAATTTAAAAAAAAAAAAATTTTTTTGGTAGGGTCATTTAGGGGGCAAAGGAAGAGGGGGGGGGGGAGGTAGGGCAGAAATCGACAGTCATAAAACTCTAAAGATAAATGCTTGGGATGATTATATACAAAATTAAAAAAAAAAAAATTTTTTTGGTAGGGTCATTTAGGGGGCGAAGGGGAAGGAGGGGGTAGGGCAGAGTAGTACCAGGTTTAGTCTCAGCTTCGTCATTAAAGCTTAAAAGTGTTATTTTTAAGGAATGTAGGCATAAGTAAAACAATTTGTTAAATTTTTATGCTATTTTTGCCTATAATAACGCCCACTGAAGTGGGCGGGGTCAAAAAATATTTTTATTTTATTTAATGGCTCCAAGTTTAAGGCGTTGGACCGTATTTGACATAAAAATATATCATTTGCTTAACAAAATGACCAAAAAACTATAAAAATTATGTTGTTTTTTCTGGGTTGGTTTAGTTCTTCTTAGGGGAACTTCTTTCCCTCTTGCCCGATTTAGCCCATCTTCGAACTTAATCTGCTCTAAGTTTTAAAATATATTTATGCCAAATTTCAAGAGTCTAGCTCTTTTCGTTTGGACTGAATCGTGATTTCCACAGACGGACGGACGGACGGACGGACATGCTCAGTTCGTCTTAGATTTCATCACTGATCAAGAATATATATACTTTATGGGGTCTGAGATGGATATTTCGATGCGTTACAAACGGAATGACAAAGTGAATATACCCTCCAAATTCTTTTTTGGAGGGTATAACAAGTTTTCTTACGGTAGATCGTTGCGCATGTACATATGTATGTACGTATGTAAATGAGGCTGTTTACACTGGATGAATTTTTAGTCCGCTTAATTTTTGTTCTTTTCAAAACACACTGGATTAATTCATCTGGCATAAAATTGTATACGTATGAATATACAGATTTGTGTGTGTTATTATTTTTTTGTTTATTTGACGTATGTATGTCTTTCGTTCGCTGTACACATACATTTTGAAACAAACTTAGCGGAAATATGCCTGGAATAAGTGATGAAAATTTGCAATAACCTTAGGAGGAATTTCTAATTCCTGTAACTTTGAAGCTGTAGCATTACTTCTAGAAGATGAGAAGGCAAAGAAAAGAAGCTATACACATTTGAGAAAATGTATTCCGGTTGAAGAAAAATTTGCTGCAACATTAAGATTTTTAGCTACAGGAGAAACCTTTAAGGAAATTGCCGAAAATAGTAAATTGTCTGCACCCTATTTAAGATCAGCTATGATTACAATAACCATGTTTTTCAATGCAAAAAGAAGGAAATTTAGAAATGTAATAAAAATTGTATTCAGTAATTATAAACAATTGCATATACTTTAGGCGTGGGCCTCTAACTAACATATATTAATGTTTTTTAAACAATAAAATATGTATGTCCAAATATAACAGAAATTTGATAAAAAGATTTTCATTTCTGCACACTCAATTTGGTGATGATAATATTATATTGGTGATTATAACTTTTATTGTATTGAGAAAATAATACTTTTAATATAGGAGTTTGAAAAAAAATTAATAGTCAAAAAGGGAAACAGGACACATCAATTAAAAAAGGACACCTTCATTTTTTTTAATCTAAATATAAGTTTATTTCGTCACCAGTAAAAGTTATTTAAGTAACTTCAGTAAAATTTTACTGAAATTTTCAGTAACCAAAAATGTTTACGGTTTACTGACATAACTTTTAGTAGTTACTAAAATTACTACAAAAACTTTTGTAATTGCCTCATTGAGGCAATTTACACTGGACTAATTATGCTGGCATAACATGGCAGCTTGTTGGCATTTTCGGCGAAGAGAGTAGTTTTTGGTTGGCATAATTTTTCAACCAGCTTCAACCCCGCACTAGCAGAACAAAACTAATACATACGCGCTTATGAAAACACAGGTTCTGCGTTTTGTTTTTTACAGAGCGTTTTTTAGTCTTTAGTTGTCCATCTTTGTGAAACATGAATTTCAAAACAGAAGAGTGTCGGTCGCGCTAACAAACATTAAAATTGATAAATGAGTCAGGAAGGGTTTTTCCGTAATTTCAGAAACTTATAATTTGCAGTAATTTTAGTAACTACTAAAAGTTATTTCAGTAAACAGTAAACATTTTAGGTTACGAAAATTTTACAGAAATCACTTAAATAGCTTTTACTGGTGACGAAATAAACTTATATGAATGTACCTTTAAAAATTCACTTTTCACGTTTAGATTAAAAAAATGAAGGTGTCCTTTGTTTAATTGATGTGTTTTTTTACTATGTTTAATTTTTTTTTCTTCAAACTCCTATATTAAAAGTCTTATTTTCTGAATACAATAAAAGTTATAATCGCCAATACAATATTATCATCATCAAATGGAGTGTGCAGAAATGAAAATCTTTTTATAAAATTACTGTAATATATTTGGACATATTTTATTGTCTAAAAAACATTAACTGCCTATTTCTCATTGTCGAATGAATTCTTTCTTTCGTATAAATACATTTGAAACAAAAACAATTTATAAAATTTTGTTTTTGTTTTAAGTATATTTGTACGAAAGAAAGAATTCATTCGACAATGAGAAATAGGCAGTAATATATGTTAGTTAGAGGGCCATGCCTAAAGTATATGCAATTGTTTATAATTAGTGAATACAATTTTTATTACATTTCTAAATGTCCTGCCTTTTGCACTGAAAAATATGGTTATCGTAACCATTGCTGAGCTTAAATATGGTGCAGACAATTTACTATTTTCGGCAATTTCCTTAAAGGTTTCTCCTGTAGCTAAAAGTCTTAAAGTTGCAGCAAATTTTTCTTCAACCGGAATACATTTTCTCAAATGTGTATCGCTTCTTTTCTTTGCCTTCTCATCTTCTAGAAGTAATGCTGCAGCTTCAAAGTTACATGCACTAGAAATTGCCGATTTTCATCACTTATTCCAGCCATATTTGCGCTAAGTTTATTTGAAAATGTATATGTACAGCGAACGAAAGACAAACGTCAAATAAACAAAAAATACTAACACACACAAAGTTGTGTGTACGTATACAATTTTATGCCAGATGAATTAATAAAGTGTGTTTTGAAAAGAACAAAATTTAAGCGGACTAAAAATTCATCCAGTGTGAATTGCCTCAATGGTTATCATTATGTATCGCTAATTTGAATATTTTACTTAGTAGGTAAAGCAAAATATAATAAACAAAAATTCGAATACAATTCATTACGTTTGTAAAAGTAAATAATATAAACAAGCAAGAAATAAAATATAAAAAATAATAATATGCTTACATGTGAGCAAAAACAAGCGGGCGCTTTTTGCTCGTTACAATATGTGACGCTCAAAATACAAAGGGACCTAAGGGTAAAAACCGGTTTTGTTCAGGAGAGCCATTTTAAAGATTTAAATACGTGCATCTTTGGTGTACCATCAATTCAAAAAACGCGCATATCTCTAGGAGGGCACACTTTTGGGGCATGGGATCAGTCTCATTCGATGCTCAGATGTGTCCACATAAAAAAAAAGTGAAAGTTGTTTTTTTTACCCTTAGGTCCCTTTCTCTATGCGCTGTCACATATACATATATATATATATATATATATATATATATATATATATATATATATATATATATATATATATATATATATATATATTGGGTGTTTTTTATTGAGGTATAGAACTTTAAGTTGGTATCACTTTTTTAACTGGCGGGCATTTTGTCAGCTGTCAAGTGATTAATATTTAGTTTGGTTTGCCATTTCATCATGAACAGGTTGACAAAAGAACAACGCTTGCAAATCGTGCAAATTTATTTCGAAAGTAATGGTTCAGTTCGCGAAGTTTACCGCAAGCTCCGTCCATTTTATGGTCGACATAATCGTCCATCAGAGCAATTAAAACCATGGATCGTTTTCGCACTACGTTTACTCTATGTGATAATACTGACTGTTTGGTGTGCTCTGTGGGCTGGTGGAGTCATTGGGCCATACTTCTTCCGAAATAATGCTGGAGAGTCAGTTACCGTTAATGGAGACCGGTATAGAGCCATGATAACCGACTATTTTGTTTCCGAATTGGTTGGCATGAATGTGGATGAGTTGTGGTTCCAACAAGACGGCGCTACATGCCACACAGCGCACGTCACAGTCGATTTATTGAAGGAAACATTCGATGAGCGCATAATTTCGCGGAATGGACCTGTCAATTGGCCACCAAGATCGTGTGATTTGACACCATTGGATTATTTTCTTTGGGGATATGTGAAGTCGCTCGTCTACGCCAACAAACCAGAAACGTTAGGGGACTTGGAAGCCAACATTCGTGGCGCTATGGCCAACATACGGCCCCATATGCTCGAAAAAGTGGTTGAAAATTAGACCTGTAGAATTGGCTTTATTCGAGCCAGCCGCGGCAGCCACATGCCCGAAATCATATTTAACCATTAATGGCATAAAATTATCCTTCCAATGAAGCCAAATTGATGGACATTAAAACGATTTTCTTGTGTTTTATTTCAATTCGAAGTTCTATACCTTTAAAAAAACACCCTGCATATATATATATATATATATATATATATATATATATATATATATATATGTATTTTAGAATGATTGAGCTCGAGGTCGTTTTTGTAAAAATCGTTATAATTTTTCTATTTTATTCGATATTTCGTCAACAATTTGTTGACATCATCAGGAATAACAATCGAAAATTAAAATTTTCTGTATAAATTGGTTTTGAAATATGACAAAAATTTTTTCGAATATATCTATGTTTTCAAAAATATTAACATAAAAACAAAAGCATATATACAGGCTTGTATATATTTATACATGTATACATCAATACATACATGAACGTATACATATATGCATACATGAACATACACAACTACATACAAACATATATACACACACATAGAGAGAGATACAGACACATATGCATGTACATACACATATGCACATACACACACATATATATGAATACATATATATAAATAACTAACATAATTACAAATTAATATATTAACATATATACAAATTTACATACATATGTATACAACTAAAATTGTAATAAGATATATATTGGTACAACTAAAAATAAATTAAAGACTAGGATAACAGGTCATAAGTCAGATCAAAAATATAGACACATGAATTCACAAAAAACTGCTTTATGTTCTCATAGTTCTGAATTATATCATTTTGCAGATTTTGAAAATGTTTCAATATTAAACACAGATAACAATTATAATCGGCGCTTAATGTTAGAAATGTTAGAAATAATTCGCACACCTTTATCACAAAGAATAAATTTTAAGGCAGACACAGAAAAATTAGCACAGAATTATAGGTATTTAGTTAGTAAAATTTAAATTTTTTATAAAAAAAAAAAAAAAAAAAAACAAATTTGTTTATTTATGTTAATTGGTTAAAGAATTTATTCCTATGTATGTATGTATGTATTTATGTGTATGTATGTATGTGTGTGTATGCGTGTATATGTGTATATGTATATATGTGTATGTGTATGCATGCGCGTGTGTATATATATTTATATCATATCATTATTTTTATATGTTATTTATATTCACTATTCTGTAATCAATTCTTATCCTTGTTGTAATGTTGATTGAATAGTTTAAATATTGTAAATGTTTAGTTGTATACATATGTATGTAAATTTGTATATATGTTAATATATTAATTTGTAATTATGTTAGTTATTTATATATATGTATTCATATATATGTGTGTGTATGTGCATATGTTTTTTTTTTTTTGTATAGAACCGGAGGTGGGAATCTTCAAAAGATACTTATGTTCCCTCATAAGCATGCACGATTCACCATCACTGGTGCCTACGTACTAAACCCACCCCCTGTTTCCTTCGACCAGTCTCCCTCCGCGGGACTGCCGTTAGGTATTACTTCGCGGAGGGCTGGTTAGCGATTTCGCTTCATCTTATGTACGCTCGTTCGATCTCTGTCTCTCAAGCCTTCGTAGTTCCTGCATAACTACAGATATATGGTGGTTACACTCGTTCCATTTAATCTCGGAACCCAAAATCTCGTCTAGAAGCTGGCGGGGATTAATATTCAACTCCCAAGGCCCCCTAAATCTCGGGCAGCAAAATAAAACGTGCTGAGCGTCCTCATCTTCTTCAACACAATTTGGACATGTTGGGGATCTATCGTGCCCAAATTTGTGCAGATATTTCTTGAAACAACCATGTCCACTCAAGAACTGCGTCATATAAAAGTTGGGCTCGCAGTGTTGTGCCTCCAGCCAGGGAATTATGATGGGCAGAAGATAATAAGTCCATCTGCCCTTCGAACTGCATTCCCATCTAGACTGCCAACTGCAGAGAGAAACACTCCTCTCCTCTCTCCTTATTGTAGCAATCTGCCCTGGATCCTCAAGACGACGAAAGTAGATTCGCCTCATTTCATCCGCTAGTATATCTATAGGTATTGCTCTTGCCAATACCATTGCAGCGTCATCGGATATTGTCCTGAAACCACTTATTTGTCTTATTGCACTTAGACGGTACACCGAGGATAGTTTTCTTCTTGTCGTCTCCTCGGAAAGTGCTACAGACCATACTGGGCAGGCATATATTATTATCGAGGTCACAACCGACGATATTACCCTTCTTTTAAATGACGTTGGTCCTCCGATATTTGGCATTATTCTTGCCAGAGCTGCTTGTGCGCCGGATGCCTTTTTGACAATGAACCTTACATGTTCCTTGAAATTTAGCCTGTCATCGATCATTACGCCTAGGTATTTTATGGCCCTTTTCGATTCTATTCTTTCATCGCCAACTGTTACAGTCATCTTTTCTACTGTTTTTCTGCTACTTATTAAGACAGCCTCTGTTTTATGGGCAGCTAGTGTCAACCCAGCCCCATTAAGCCACATTTCAATCCTTTCGACTGCCGCATTTGCCTTCACCTCCACCTCCTCTACGGTTTTTGCCACTGAGACTATGGCAATGTCGTCCGCAAAGCCAATAATGGAAGTCCTATCCGGTAAGGATAGTCGCAGTATTCCATCATACATTATGTTCCAGAGCAGAGGGCCAAGAATAGAACCTTGCGGTACACCTGCAGTGACTTCATATTCTACTTCGCCATCATCGGTCACATACAAAAGTTTCCGATCCCGAAAGTAGTCGTTCACCAAATTCATTAGGTACGGCGGCGTACCCATAATGAAAAGGGCCTTGGCAATATTCCCCCAATTCACGGAATTAAATGCGTTTTGAATATCCAGGGTGACCACCGAGCAGTATTCCTTGGAACCAAATCTCCATCTTCCACCTTCTATTGCGTCTTCTGCTATGTCTACTATTCTCCTAATCGCATCTACAGTGGAACGGCCTTTCCTAAATCCATACTGCAGGTTGGAGAGAGCTCCTCTGGCTTCAGCGCAGGCTAGAAGTCTATTGTATATAATTCGCTCGAGAACTTTACCCATCGTGTCAAGGAGACAGATTGGGCGGTACGAAGATGGTTCACACGGAGGCTTGCCGTGTTTCGGGATAAGTACCAGTTTCTGCACCTTCCAACTCCGGGGGAAAATACCCTCGACTAGGCATTTCTGGAACATGGTGGCAAATATGTCCGGCCTATGTTGAATAGCCAACTTGAGCGCTTTGTTCGGGATTCCATCTGGCCCAGGCGTTTTTCTATCGCCAATTTTAGCGCATGCCGCAAGCAACTCCCCTTGTGTGATCTCTGGGATTGTGTTAGTCGCCGCCGTCTCCGTCCTTATAATCGTATACGGTTGACCTCGTGGAAACAGGGTGCCAATAATCTTCCGAAGCAAATTTGGGCATCCCAATCTGGGATGTTTCTGCGCTCCTATGTTTTTGAAAACTACCTTGTATGCTGTTCCAAAAGGGTTGATGTTAGCCTCTTGGCATATTTTTTGGAAGGATAGCTTTTTACTTCTCTTTATGGCTTTCCTTAATTGGGTGCGTAGATCTTGATATCTAACTTGATAATCTTCCTCTGGAACGTTGGGCCCTTCTTCTTGCTCTAAGGCATGCTGATCGTAACTCTCTTATTTCATCATTCCACCAATAACAGGGAGACCGTCCTCGAAGCGTATATCTTCGAGGCATAGCAGCATCGCAGGCAGTGTAGAGCATTTCGTATACGCTTTGCACCCTATCATCTACTAAGTCCCCGGTTGCGGTAAAGCTAGACAGTAGCAGCTTAAACGTGTCACCATCAAAGCATGAGTCTTTCCATTTAGGCCCAGTGAACTCAAGCATTCTTGCTGTGTCAGTGTTCTGCCCAGCAATCGTGATTACAATTGCCTGATGATCGCTATTTGTGAAGTCTTCAGTGAGTCTCCACACCGTTCGCGAAACAAGGCTGTCGCTGGCAAACGATATATCTATCGTAGAACTGGTATCTGATCTCCTAAAGGTACTCCTCATTCCATCATTTAATAACGTGACCCGCAGGGATGCGAAAGCTTCTAAAATACTGCGACCTCTTGCATTAGTCCACCTACTGCCCCATTCCATCGCCCAGGCATTAAAATCGCCGCATATGATGATCGGTGAATTTAAGTGTGCATTCGCAACTAAGCTCTCTAGCATATTCTCAAATTCGCCAAGGGACCACCTTGGGGGAGCATAGCAACTGTAGAAAAAAGTTCCCTTTATCTTCGCCATTACGAAACCTTTATCCAATGTATGGGTCTGTTGGAAAGGTAATGAGCCACAAGTCCAAATAGCTGCCGTTGTTGACTCATCGGCGATCCAGGTGCTACTTTTCGGTACTTTATATGGCTCGCTTATGATTGCGACATCGAAGTTCTCTTCTAGGACTCTCTGGGCTAAAAGATCCTGGGCAGCCTCACAGTGGTTCAGATTTATCTGTATTATTTTCATTTTCTTGGGCGTATATTGAGGGCTCTCCGGAACAACGGACACTTTCCACTACCTGCGACATGATTGGCGAGCTGTGGGTTGGCATCTTTGCAGAACATGCAAAGTGGTTCCCGCCGGCAGTCCTTGACCACGTGTCCCTCTTGCCCACATTTTAGGCACGTTCTGGAGCGGTCAATCTTACTTTCGCATTGACGAGCTATATGTCCGAACTGTAGACATCGGTAACATTTTGTCGGAGTCTTCTTCTCACGTATCCTGCATATTACCCAGCCAATCTTTATCCTGCCCTCTTTTATTAGAGCAGCAGCAGAGTCAGCATTTAGGCTCACAGTGGCGGTCTGTGTCCCACCATATGACCTCCTAAGGCTAAGAATGTCGGGCTTATCCGCACCCTGAAGACATGGTAAGTTACGCAGAGCCTCGTATACATCTTCCTTCTCTGTAACTTCATCTATATCCCTAATTGTTATAGTCTTCCTCTCTTTTAGAGTGCGGACCGATACTTTTTCTCCTAAGAGTTCACCAATGGCTCTCCTAAATCGCTCCGTGTGGCCACTGTTTGACCGAAGTTGGAGAAGTAGGCCGCCTTTGATAGTCCTTCTAATTTTTGAGACATTCTCACCAAGCTCGCTAACGTTGGGGTCCGTCTTTACCCTTTTCAAAATGTCAGCATAGGTTGTGTTATCCTCCGCTGCAATAATTATTGCATCAGGCTTGATCCTTCTACCCTTAAGATGCTCTTTTTCTTTCTTACTTTTCTTTCTCTTCCTTTCCTTTTTCTGCGTGGCTTTTTGCCATTGTGGCTCTTTGCCAGTATTTTCCTCTCTTCCCTGCGCAGTTGCCTCAGCAGTGTCCGATGTCGAAGCTGTAGCCTTCAGTGCTCTTCTCTTAGCTTCAGGTAATTCGGCCGGTTCTTCCTGTGCTCTCTTCGTCTTCTGTTTCTTCATCCAGGGCGATGTTTGTGCAGCGGAATTGGTGTAATGAGTCTCCTTGGCCACTTTAATTCCCAATTCACCTGCATACTGATCATATAGAGATCTTATAGAATCTATGGCATCTCTCATTGGTTGGTGGATTGATCTCCTATTCCCTTCTTCTAACATATCGACCAGACTCTTAATCTGATCTCTAAGTTGATCGAAAATATCACTAGCCAGTCTAGGTAGTGGTTCCGATCCTGAGCCGATCCGTCCACGAGATGCATCGTTTACGGAAGGTGCTGAACTTTCGATAGCCTGTACGGATTGATTTACCCCTCGATTTTTCACAGGGGACCTCGGTGTCTTCGAACTCTGCCCAAAGGCGTTTTGCTCCAGGGTATTTATTCCACCTGGGTTAGACTGAATTGTCCTATTCTTCAATTGGTCGACTTGTTTGTTTGTGTTTGTGTTCATTGTTCTTTCTTATGGACCCCAACTCTTGGCCGCTATCTTGATTTGTCGTTGTAGTCGTCACAAAGGACCCCGTGGTTATCTTTGCCTAAGCAGGGAGGCCACGCGAGGGTTGACACATAACCTTATGGATTATGTGTTCAGAGCCAGGTCGACGCAAGCCAGGAATTTTCCATCTGGTCCTACAACACCAACTTAACAGTGACGAATCAAGAACGTACCAAGAGACTTGCCATGGTTTTAACGGGGCGGAGGCAACAGCAGCATTAGCCCAACAGCCATTTCGACCGGTTGTCACACCGTTTACTAAGGTGTCAGAATACTACCGCTACCAGCTCATGTCATCAAATCAAATACATATTCCGGTATACCATAATTAGAACCTTACCGGGCTCGGTCCTAATGTACAATCAGAGCGCCGCTATTTGGTCGGAGAAAACTGAGGGAACAACGGAAGCGTCACTCTCCTATTTTCTCCTCTCAAGAGGGAACCCTCTGTGGGGTGATACCTATTTTATGGCGGCATCGATTCGCCATGTCACAGATAGCATTTTCGGTCACCTGTACCCTTTTATAGTACGCCTCTGCATCTGCCGCTCTTGGTCGGGGACTGCTTATTGGTTATTCGCAGCAAACCTACGTACTATAGGCCGTTCAGTTATCCGCCACCTACTGACCCCCATGGTAGCCTGAAGCTCAGCCCCATGATATGTGCATATATGTATGTACATGCATATGTGTTTGTATCTCTCTCTATGTGTGTGTATATATGTTTGTATGTAGTTGTGTATGTTCATGTATGCATATATGTATACGTTCATGTATGTATTGATGTATACATGTATAAATATATACAAGCCTGTATATATGCTTTTGTTTTTATGTTAATATTTTTGAAAACATAGATATATTCGAAAAAATTTTTGTCATATTTCAAAACCAATTTATACAGAAAATTTTAATTTTCGATTGTTATTCCTGATGATGTCAACAAATTGTTGACGAAATATCGAATAAAATAGAAAAATTATAACGATTTTTACAAAAACGACCTCGAGCTCAATCATTCTAAAATACACATATAAGAAAAGGTCAATAAAAGCAAACAACAACTATATATATATATAGATATATATATACATATATATACATATATATATATATATATATATATATATATATATAAATATATACATATATATATATATATATATATATATATATATATATATATGTATATATATATATATATATATATATATATATATATAAATATATATATATATATATATATATATATATATACATATATATATATATATATATATATATATATATATATGTACATATATATACAGTATTGTTCGAAACCTAAGCAACTTTTTCTAACGAAGTAAACAATGTCTTATATATTTGTTTTAAATTCATTTATTAAAAACAATGCTTATAATTGTAATTGTACTATGTCCTTACTGTCTAATAATAACAAAATAAATTTAATTCTTTTTCTTAAAAATATAACAAAAACAAAAAATCAAAATCAAATGGTAATATAGCCGTTCGAAACTTAAGCAACTTTTTTATTGTTGTACTTCTTTTATTTGTTTTTGCAAAAATTAATAATAATTTGGAAACAGTTATTAAAGTTCCGTTACTTTTAAGAGAGAAAACAAAATATTTTTGTTGACTTAGGTAATTTTAAATCATTTCTTAATAAGCGTACCATGGTGGCTCGTGCACGTTACGATAAGGTTTTTAAATTAAAAATCGTGGATTTGTTTTTTAAGGGCGAATCCCAAATTTCTATAGCAAAAAAATTTGGGATAAATAAATCAATAGTTTCACGCCTAATTAAAAGGTATAAAATAAGTGGAACAGTAGAAGATGTGAATAAAGGCGGGAGGAAAAGGAAAACTTCTGAACGAACAGACAGAGAAATCCTACGCCAATTTAAAATGGATCCGTTTATCAGTTCACAAAAGATTGTAAACAAGCTTAAACTTAATATTAGTGCTAGCACTGTAAGAAAACGGGCATTGGAAAACAATTTGAGAAGCTACATGCCGTCTAAAAAGCCCATTCTTTCAAAAAAACATCGCAAAAAAAGGTTTTTTAAATCTCTTTGAAATTTATAGAAAATTTTTATAAGTTTAATTAATTTTTAGGCTGGAATTTGCGCAAGCTCACTCTAAGTGGACTGTAGAGAAATGGAAAACAGTTTTATTTAGCGACGAGTCTAAATTTAACTTGTTGAATTCAGACGGCGTATGCCACGTTCGAAGGCCCAAAGGAAAGCGCTTAGATCCACGTTACACTAGGGGTACAATCAAGCATGGGGGCGGAAATGTGATGGTGTGGACGTGCTTTTCAGCGAATGGAGTTGGCCCATTCGTTGAAATTAGTACAAAAATGGACCGATTCGTTTACAAAGAAATTTTAGAAAACCGTATGCTCAAATATGCCGAATGGGAAATGCCACTTCGATGGGTCTTTATGCATGATAATGACCCGAAGCACTCGTCGAAGTTGGTCAAAGAATGGTTGTCGGCTAGTGGGGTTCGAGTGTTGGATTGGCCCGCCCAATCCCCTGATCTGAACCCAATAGAGAATCTATTTGGGATTTTAAAGCGTAGCGTCGGAACTCGCCTTTTTAAAAATAAGCATGAACTCTTTAATACCTTAAAACAAGAGTGGGAATCAATACCAACAGTAATACTTGCAAAACTCATAGAATCTATGCCAAAAAGATGTGCTGAGGTCATAAAAAATAAAGGTTACCCTACAAAGTACTGAAAGTTGCTTAAGTTTCGAACGGCTATATTACCATTTGATTTTGATTTTTTGTTTTTGTTATATTTTTAAGAAAAAGAATTAAATTTATTTTGTTATTATTAGACAGTAAGGACATAGTACAATTACAATTATAAGCATTGTTTTTAATAAATGAATTTAAAACAAAAATATAAGACATTGTTTACTTCGTCAGAAAAAGTTGCTTAGGTTTCGAACAATACTGTATATATATATATATATATATATATATATATATATATATATATGTACATATATATATATATATATATATATATATATTTATATATACATATATATATATATATATATATATATATATATATATATCAATAAAAAATTCAATTTGCAAAATTTATTAAAGGTATAAACTTATACACAATGTTTCCAATACGGTGGTTTAGTTTAAATTAGATAAATATTTAACGTTTGCTTCTCAAGAGCTTAAAGGAAAGTAAAGTAATAACTTAATTATTAAAAAGGTTATGAAAAACGGACCAATGTAAATTATTGTGAACTTATTCCACTGGAATAAGTTCACGAGCAAATTCCCGTGCAGTGTTTGAACTTTCGTTTTAATTATCTAAGCGACCTTTGCATTGGTACCTTTACCCATCCTGGTATTTCAATTTTAAAGGAAAGTTACATTTCAATTCAATTTAAGTAATTGTTATGCATATAGACTTATATATAAAACAAATAATTCATATATGTATTTTATTTTAGCGTTCAATGGGATTGAACAATATATGTATATTATGAGATATTTATTTGACATGAAATTTATTTGTTGATGGTTAAGCAATGCATACATATATGCATTTCATTGGTGCTTTACGAAATCATCAGTAGACCTTAACCATAGTTTTGAAAATATAAAAACCTCTTATCTTATGAAACCCCTTATTATACAAAACCAACCCAACACATAAATTATATTCGATATGAATATATTTTATTTATCTACACCTTTTTACAATTTGAAATCAATTTGATAACAAGAAAAGTATTATACATAGTATGTACTCTGTAATACTTTCTGCATTTCAATGTTCGTCATTAAAAGCAGCTTTCATTTCTTATTTGCTCATTAATAATTTCAAATGTTTAGAAAACAAAGCATAAGTTAAGTCAGGCGCTGCAGTACTAACACTAATAGATTTTGTTTTTTCTTCGTAAAAAAAAACTTATATATGTATAGATTGATTTATTGATCTTATGGATTTAATACCGTGTATTTGAAAGTCTATTAACAACTTTTCTTCGTCAAATCGTTCATCACCAAGTGAGATGTGCGCGAGAGTAAAACTGAGCTCACGATCACGAAATTTGAATATATTTGAATATAAGGCACAGCAATATATAAGGCGGTCACGATCACGCACGTGAACGAACGCATGATTTTTAATCACGTGCTTTCACTCCCGATGATAACAGTTTTGCAAAATCTCACACGTTCACAGTAAACCACGAATTTAGCATATTTTACAAAATGTTATTTTTAATTGATTTCATTTATTTATTTGATGTAGATAAATGAATATTAAATAAATATATAAATACATATAATACGAAAATAGTAATAAAATTTACTATTTATCTGTTAAAGAATTCAAAAGTTGTTTTGGTGTACTTATTAACCATTAAGCTGTTGCACATTTGTCAGCTATGCAAATAATGTTTTCGCCTGCAGAGTGAACATGACACTTTTGTTTTTAACTAAATGTTCCAGCGTTTTCGTTAGCAAAAGTATGTGGGAAAGACTTTGAAATAAAGAGTTAATGGAGGAAATGCAAAACAATGTGAAAAATTTGAGAAATAAATATGTTGTGTGTTAACTCCTGTGTCTTAAATATAAATCGTTCAACATCGGGGTATTTGGCCATTCTAGCCGGACATTAAGATAAAATTTTAAATTAACATATGTAAAAAATTTAAGTACGCAGCTCGACACACAAAAAAATTCTGCATTGTATAGTGAATTTTGAAGGCTTTTGCTTGAGATTTGCCGTTTTGCGACACTGTTAAAATCAGTAAAGTTGCGTAAATTGCATGCGCTTTTACTGAATTTTTACGATTTTGAGACATTTACAATATATTTTTTTGTGGCTAAACGAATGAAGATTTTACATTGATTTTGTTCTCAGCGAAAGCCTATATTGACAGCTGCTTATATAAATTTGTAGAAAAATTTTTAAATTTTTATAATAAGAACATATTTTCGATATTAAAACAAATTATTTTTTGTTAAATTTTTTGTAAAAAAAATATCAAAAGGTTTTTGAAAGCGAGTTAAATCGAGTTCGTAAAAATTTTATAGTTCACCATAAAATAGAAAATCTTTACTTTTAGACAGGAAAAAAGAGCCTTGTGCTTTTTTGCACCATTTTTTTGAGGATTTGTTGAAAATTTCACTTTTTTCTGTGTTTGATCATCTTGTATATGAGTAAGAACCCGTTTTATCTGTCATAAAATATTTTAGTTTTTAAAAATTGTACGTGTGTGATTGTTATGTAGTGTACACATACTTATGCACCACCCTTTTAACACAATACAAAAACACATTTCATAATAATATTGTTCATATTAAATTACAACATAACTACGTCAATGAACTTGGCACATTTTAAATACAACTTGACCATGAACACAAAAATGCTTAGTTGCAATTTGGTTTCAAAAAGTTCTTCCAACACCATGAAGTTCATTGACGTACACAAAGTCGTAAAAATACTTAGTTGCCACATTTAGATATTTTTTTTGGCAAATTTTATTCCATTATGCAAAATCAATACAAGAATTGATTTTGATTCAATTATGCTGAACAGACATAAGTTTAGTATATAAGCGCAGAAATAAGTTTAATAAAATCAGAATTAGTCTTAACACAAAGCAAACAAGTGTTTTATTAATTCTCGAAATAAAACGGCGTGCGAACGCTGGACCAAAGCGGCAGAAGTGCTAAGAAATTCTTATCCCCTTTTTTAAACCTTAAACGATATTTTTAACATACACTACATATTATTAAAATACACTACATGGCGATCCTGCCAAACTCTTAAACTAATGCTAAATTTTTCAAACTTTGGAACTAATAAATTTTTGAAAATAAACCTTTGAGATCCTAACAAATTTAAAAAAAAAAATAATAAAAAATAAAAAAAAAATAAAATAAAAAAAAAAATAAAAGAAAAAAAAAATTTTTTTAAATCCCGCAAAATATATATTGTTTCGAATGTCAAGTCAAGAGGAGATTGACAATATTTTCAAAAAATGGGAAGAGTTACTGGTGCCAGAATAATATGTGCCCAGAAACACTAACGAATCTCCACCACCACAAGAATACATACCAACACCATTAACGGCAGGTCCAAAGCCTATAACTTTGGAACAATACAAAAAGAGGCAACAAAACTATAAAAATCAACTGCAGCAATTTAGACTGACAACAGCCCCAAAAAAGAAAAAGAAAGGAGGGAGGAAACATAGATTCCAACAAGCCTGCAAAGACCTGCAAAGAGTAATAAACATAAGTGAAGGCGCTCAAAAGAAAATCTTAATTGCGGAACTCAAAAATTTAAAAGACGAAGGCTGGAAAACAACTTAATGAACCAACTACATACATTTGAAGTAACAGAAGAAGACAAAAAATATTTAATTTTGGAAGAAATTAAAATGGGTATAGCAGACGCAAACGTCGAAGGACAGGCCAATGCCTACGCCATAAATGACAACAAGATCGCAATAAGCCAAGACATCGTAATAATTTTTTTAGTAGTTTTTATTTTAATAGCATTATGGCATTTTGCAAAACAATATATGTGAAAAAACAAATTGTACGGACTAATGTCCAAAATGTTTAATAGACAATAAGATTTTTTTTTAGACTTACAAAAAAAAATATATATATATATATATATATATATGTATATTGTATAAATAAATAAATCATATGGATCAAATTTTTCAAGAAATTCAACAATTAATAACAAATGCTAAGAAATCAAGAAACAGAAAATACACAGAAGATACTATAAAAGAAAAATACAATTTGATTAACCAACTATGTAAGAAATTTGGCAAATTAGCAGGATATCTACCTAAAACTTTAAGAGAAAAGAAAATTGAGGAATTTAAAAAATTAAAATTAACAGCAATTGAACTGTTAACGGTACATAAAGGAGAAGAATTGAAACTTTCATCAGAAATTGAAAATTCTATAATCATGTCGAATTTCGATAGCAAAAAAGCTTCTGATACAATTCCAGTCTTTGACGGAAAAGCAAAACATCTTAATATATTTTTTTCAATGATTGAAATTGTCTACTCTGAACTTAATGATCAAGGGAAGAAAAATCTAATTAAATATATTGTAGCAATAAAATTAACAGATAAAGTCAGAGACATTTTAATGATAGAAAATATACCCGAAACTTTTGAACAACTAAAAACATGCCTTACCAGAAATTTTAGAACAACTACAACAGCTAGTAGCATACATTTCGCATTAAAAAATACCAGACAAAAAGGCAATGTACTAAATTATAAAGAAAAAATTAGCACACTAATTGCAGAATTGACATTAATACAAATATCTGAATTAGGAGAAAGTCCAAACGAAGTAGCTCGCTCTACGATTAGGGCTTTGAATGAAAAATTAGCATTGGAAACTTTTCAAGAAGGTTTATACAGTGACATAAGAACCGCTGTGATAGCAGCTCAGCCTAAAACAATATCACAAGCTTATGACATTGCAAGTGCACAAGAAAGGTCATTAGAACTATCCGATACATTTAAAACTTTGCGAATAAATAACAATACAAGAGGTAGTTATAATGGTACAAACGCGAATAATTCAGGATTTAGGAACACTAAAAGAAATAATCCAAACTTTAGATATATACCAAACAGAAACAGAATAAATTATAATACCACTCAACAACATAACAATTTTAATAAAAACCAAAGAAGCACGTATAACAATGTGAACTTTAACCGAAATAACAATAGGAGAAATTATCAAAACGACTACAACAATTCCAGATATAGAGACCAAAATCTCCACAACAATCCTAGATATAACCAAAGATACAGCCAAACTAATGTCAACACTATACAACAGGGAAACGACCATACCCTGGAGTTTCGGAACGATACTCCAATAAGGGAAAACTAAGAATATTTACCATAAAAACAGACACATCAAATTTTATCTACTTATCAGTTAAAAACATAAACTACAATTTAACTTTCTTAATAGACACTGGTTCAGACATATCTCTATGTAAAGAAAATGTCCTGTATGGCTATAACATATTCAACGAAGACATTTGTAAACTTAATGGTATAACACAAGATTCGATATATACTCTCGGATCAACAAACCTAGATTTCAAATTAAATGAACAGGAAATAACACATAAATTTTATATAGTTAATAATGACTTTCCAATTAGAACCGATGGAATTTTAGGAATAGATTTCTTCTACAGATACAGTTGCAAAATAGATTATGATACATACAAAATAAATGCGTTTATTAATGGAGAAAAAATAACGATTCCAATCGAAATTAATACCGAACATTTAAAAACTATCATTATACCGCCAAGATCGGAAAAAATTGTAAGAATAAATATTAACATTAATGAGGATAGCGTAGTATGTAATAAAGAAATACAAAAGGGCATTTTCGTAGCAAATACAATTGTACCAAAAGAGGGCTACAGGCACGTCAAAATCTTAAACACTACAGAATTACCGACAAAAATTTCAAGCGTAAATATATCTACAATACCACTTATACATTTTCATATTTTTAAAGCCACAGATCAGAACTTTTCGGAAGAAAGATTCCAAAAACTCCTTAAAGCAGTGAACTTTCAAGATTTTAATCAAGAAAATAAACGCATACTATACAAAATTTTGCGACAATACCAAGAAATATTTCACCTTGAAGATGAAAAATTAACAACCAATAATTTCTACAAACAGAACATTGAACTTACAGATAATACACCAGTATATATAAAAAATTACCGTCTACCACAAACACAACTAAGTGAAATAGACAAACAAGTACAAGGACTACTGAAAGAAGACATTATTGAACCATCAACTAGCCCATATAACTCACCATTACTTCTAGTGCCCAAAAAAGGACAAGACGATGTAAAGAAATGGCGTTTGGTCGTAGACTACAGACGTTTAAATAATAAAATAGTAAATGACAAATTTCCTTTAACAAGACTAGATGATATATTAGACAAATTAGGAAGAGCTAAATATTTTTCTACCCTAGACATGACAAGTTCTTTCCATCAAATCGAACTAGACCATGAGTCACGACCTCTAACAGCATTTTCCACCAATAGTGGACATTATCAATTTAATAGGTTACCCTTCGGATTAAAAATATCATCAAACAGCTTCCAGAGAATGTTAACTATAGCATTATCAGGGTTAGAAACAGAAGCGTTTTTATATGTTGACGACATAATTGTTTTCGGTTGCAGTCTAAAACACCACAATAAGAATCTCATTAAAGTATTTGAAAGACTTAAACATTATAATTTGAAACTTAATGCTGAAAAATGTTGTTTCCTAAAACCAGAAGTTTTATACCTAGGACACTTAATCACAAAGGACGGTATCAAAACCGATCCGACAAAATATAAAGTAATCGAAAAATATCCTGTACCCAGAAACGCTGATGACGTTAGAAGATTTATTGCTTTTTGCAATTACTATAGACGGTTTATACCAGACTTTGCCAAAACGGCTAACAGTTTGAATAATTTACTAAAAAAAAAGATAACTTTCAACTGGACAGAAGATTGCCAAAAGGCATTTGATACTTTAAGAGACAGCCTAAAAAACCCACCTATACTACAATATCCAGATTTCAATAAACGGTTCATACTAACTACAGACGCATCAAATGTTGCGTTAGGTGCAATACTTTCACAAGGCAACATTGGAAGTGACTTACCCATTTCTTACGCTAGTAAATCCCTTAACAAACATGAAAGAAATAAATCTGTAATCGAAAAAGAATTGCTAGGAATACACTGGGGCATACAATTTTTCCGACCTTACCTATACGGCAGAAAATTTACGGTTGTTACAGATCACAGACCACTCATTGCTCTATTTTCACATAAAAATCCATCCTCCAAATTAACTAGAATTAGACTAGAACTATCAGACTATGACTTTGATATTGTATACAAAAAAGGTTCAAATAATACAAACGCAGATGCATTATCAAGAATTGAAATAAATTCGCAAATATTAAAAGACATGATTCCAATCTATATTGATGAAAAAGAAAAGAAAACATTGGCAATAACGCGCGGAATGGTTAACCAAAATAAGAACAAAATATTAGAGAAAAATAAAGAAAAGAACGGCATATCTCCAAAAGAGACTGATCACCTCCGTATGTGGGAATGCACGTCAATTAATGATATTAAGAAGCTTCAAAGAATAAAATTTATATATGATAAAAAGCTGCAGCACGAATTAAAAGATATGAAAGATAAAGAAACCAATGCATTGAATAAAAATATTACAAGTATAATATGTAATAAAAGCGAAAATCCTATGTTTTCCGAAACATTTATGGAGAAACTTTTATTAAAATTAAAGAATTTAAAAATTAAAAAGTACGTACTATATAATAATGATGAAATATTTAAATATATAACGGCCAAGAAATTGAAAAAAGAATATAATAATCTGCAGAATAACGAAATTGAAATAATAATTTATAAAATGCCAAAGAGAATAAATGAGAATATAAAACAGTATAGATTGATTGAAGAATTCCACAATAAACCATATAGTGGACATTTCGGAATTAGAAAAACTATTTCCAAATTAAAACAAAGATACATATGGAAAAATATGAACAGAATGGTAAAAAATTACATAAAAACTTGCGATTCATGTCAGAAAAATAAACAATATAAACATACAAAAGAACCTTTTACTATTACAGACACACCTACACAGAGTTTCGACACAGTAGTAGTAGACACAGTAAGTCCTCTGCGACCATCGGACAATTATAGATATATACTTACAATGCAATGCGAATTAACAAAATATGTGATAGCGTACCCTATAGTAACAAAAGATGCAAAGTCAGTAGCTAAAACTTTAGTAGAACAAGTAGTTCTAAAGTATGGACTATTTAACATTTTAAAAACTGATAAAGGTACAGAATTTACAAATGAATTAATGAAAGAGATTTGTGATTTATTAAAAATAAACCAACATTTCTCAACCCCGTACCACCACGAGACTCTAGGTACCGTAGAACGAAACCATAAAGTTCTAAACGAGTACTTTATAAATTTTGTGGAAGATACAAATTGGCACGAATGGATACCATACTTTACGTTTGCCTTTAACACAACACCCAATAGTGACACAGACTATTCACCATTTGAATTGGTATTTGGAAAACTACCTCGACTACCAAATGATGAATTCAGAAAGCATGAAAAACTTTACGATCTTGATAATTATACAAATGAATTGAAAGCTAGACTTAATTACTCACTAAAAAGAGCAAGAGATATAATTTTAGAAGTTAAAACGAAAAGAAAATTAAAGTCAGTTAATAAGCAGAATAGCATAGACATTAAAATAGGAGATTTAGTATTGGTTAAAGTAGTAAATAGGAGAAAAAATGAACCACCTTACAAAGGTCCATAAAAGATATTAGATATAAAAGAGGTAAATGTACTAATAGAAATTGAAAATAATAAAGAAAAATTAATACATAAAAATTTATTAAAAAAATATATATCCACTAACCACATAAGAATAAAAGAAAATTAATATTAAGACCTTAATCTCTTACTTTATACTTACATTTAAGCCAACACAAAATTTATTAAAATATAATGTAAAAATTACTAAACAAGTTTTATCTAAAATTTGAATTTAACAAAAAAAAAAAATGTCTATTTTTAATAAAACCCAAATCTGAAAGGGTAAGGGTGTAGTGTACACATACTTATGCACCACCCTTTTAACACAATACAAAAACACATTTCATAATAATATTGTTCATATTAAATTACAACATAACTACGTCAATGAACTTGGCACATTTTAAATACAACTTGACCATGAACACAAAAATGCTTAGTTGCAATTTGGTTTCAAAAAGTTCTTCCAACACCATGAAGTTCATTGACGTAGTTATGTTGTAATTTAATATGAACAATATTATTATGAAACGTGTTTTTGTATTGTGTTAAAAGGGTGGTGCATAAGTATGTGTACACTACAGTTATTTAACTTATTACCAGAGAAGACAAAAATAGCAGAAAAAACAGAAAAACATGAGAAAAAAGGCAGTAAAAATAACAAAAAAGTAGCAAAAAAAAGCATTTTTTATTTCATATATTTTTTGGTTTTTAATGATTTTATTTAATCTAAACTATCGATATCAGTTTGGAAACAATTGCAGTATACAATCATATGAGCTTTTATGTTTTGAAATGATAGTTTTCTTCGTCTTTCTGTTAAAAGAGAGTTATACATAGAAAAACTTCTTTCAACATCAACGGATGTTGACGGGGCAAATTAAAATTTTAACAGTTCACTTGAAGATAAGCTGCTAACATATTCATCGTCAGATCCCAGTCCAGTTTCCAAAACAGAGTTTATTTCAAAAAATTTTTGATATCCGGGATTTCTTTTGAATACTGCATCAAATTTGCGAATAAATTTTTTATCTTTAATTTTATCAAGACTTTCTTTTACGTTAACCACAATATTTATGCTTTCCTGGATGTTCAACCCAAAAGTTTGTAGTTTTTTCAATGAATATACTATTATTGAAAAATTCGTTTTTATAAATGCGAGTTGCGGACTCAACGCTTGAACATCGTAGATCTTCTTGGCTCGTGCTATTGACTCAGAGTCTTCACTGTTTAATTTTAAAATTACAGTTTTAACTTCATCAAAATGGTCTGCGTAATACATTGCTGCCTGTAGCCAGGTTCCCCAACGGGTAGGGCATGGAAAAGGTGGCAGAGCCAAATTTGGATTCATGTTTATAAACAATTGCTTTCGACGGGGTGCCTAAAAAATCAAAAATTAGTACATATGTATCTCTAAATTTATGGATTTTTTATAACTTTTAAAAATACGGCTTTGGTACACGATATCAAATTATTTACATATTCAAATTCTAATCGTATAAATTCCGCAACACGATGTAGTCCATGGGCAAAACATGTCAAATGTAACATTTTAGGATACATTATTTTGAGTGAAGAAATTCCACTTAACATGTAAGCAGCTGCGTCTGTTACAATAAGTAGTACTTTGTCATATTGTATGCCTTCAAAAAGTAAAATATATTTAAAATTAATATTAAAATGAAGCTTAGCTATTTTCTTACCATCTGGCCACAAGATTTGTAGTGAATCATTACAAAAAGCAGCTACTGAAGCGCCATTTACATATTCAAGAATACCCACGTTTAGCAAATATGACTTTTTCTCAACAGATTCATCCAAGATACCAAAAATTAAGTTGGCTACATATCTTTGTTCGCTATCTGTCGTTTCATCAACAGAAATCCATACGTGTTTACATTCTGCTATTTCACGCATTTTATCCAACGATTCTTTATACATTTGAGGAACATACTTATTTCGAAGTAAGCTTTCACTTGGGACTGATAGGTTGGCATACTTACGGAATATGTTTTTAAAACTAGGATGGCTTACTTTTTTTATTGGTATATTAGTTTCTAAAAAAAATTTGCAAAGGTCTTCGTTAAAGGTGCTAGCACTGTTTGTTACAGGAAACTCCGTAATTAGTTTTTGTTGACCATGTTCTTGCCGGGATGCAGCTTGTTTGTGTTTTTTTGTATTAATATGCTGTTCTATGTTAAATTTTTTTTGACTGTTTATTTTACAAACACAAACATTACAAAAAAGCCAATCCTTTTCAATTTTAAAAACACCAGGATAGGAATTAATATGCTTTAGCAATAAAAATCTTTTTTCACTCTCTTTTGGCATTTTTTCGTTTAGAACCGTTTTTTTAACACAAGTGATAAACAATTTTTAATTAAGTACGGCAAAGCGTATTCTTAACAGGTGGCCTTCACAGCCCATGTGTTTATTTTCGCCCCTTGTAATTTGTACTCCCTCAGATGTCAACACACATTTTTCTGTACGTTTTTTGACATCCCAAGACGGGGTTTTTAAGGCGAATTGTCTTGCGATCACCTGGTATGAATTTGCCTTGAAACTATTTATTATATTACAGAGTTGTAATAAAGTGGTACAAAAACTACTAAAATAAACGGGAAAATGTTAACAATGTTGTTAATGTGAAGGAAAAAATGGTAGGATAAGCAAAATGGCATCACAATCGCAAAAGTAGCAGAAAAAAGCAGAAATCAGTTAAAATAGCGAAAAAAAGCTAAATAAGCAAAAAAAGCTAATTTATCTTCTCTGCTTATTACACATAACACTGATTTTAATGTGTAAAAAAATAAATGCGCGAAACAATAATTCTCCCACACTCCCATAGCGGTTCTTAGCTACCTGTGCAGCTACGTTTAATTGGCGTTATTTGATGGAGCAAAATAAATGTATCTGTTGCCTTTGACGTTTTTATTATTATTAAAAAAGGACAAAAATATATAATAAATAAACAAATCTGACTTGCAGGTACTCAGCTTTTTGCTATATGTTTTGGTTATTGAACAAAGTTATTGTCAGAAACCTTTTGAAGCTTTCAGAGTAAAATGGAAAAAGTGTATACAAGGTTAGAGTTATTCCAAATATTACAGATATCTAATGCTACGCCCGTTTAAAAAAAATTTTAAAGCAGTGTTTAAAGAATTTCAAAATATATTGGCATTCAGAACAACGAAAAAAGGACCAATTTTTAAGCATACATGCCACATGCCTGGAAGGAACAGTGGCAATACCTGTGTTTGCGGATTGGTTTGGCATTTGGAACACACCTTCCCTCGACATAAAAGCTTAAAAATTAGTATTTTTTTGGAAACTACCAAACAAAAATACTTTTTTACAGAGGCGTTTTGGGGAGGGGGTTAGAGGGACACCTCCCCCTTCCTAAAAGCTGAAAAATTTAATTTTTATGGTATTCATTTCTTTTAATATTTACATTATTTTTGGAAATAATATTTTATGTCACCGCCCACAAAAGGGGGGAGGGAAAAAATTGCATTTTATGATCTCCTGGGTCCGTGTTTAGGTTTCTGAACTTTCGCCGACGTGAACAGTTCCGTTTTCCAAACAAAAATACGGGAAAACTTAAAACAAAATTTCATTTTACTGAGGTGGGATTAGTTCTTCTAAGGAGATCTTTTTCCCCTTGGTCCGACTTTTCCTATTTTCTAGCCTAAATAGTTAATGATAATAATACATATTTCTTCCAAGTTTCGTCAATGTAGGCACCCAATAACTTTTTAGAAGCAACATAAACAAACAAAAACATCAATGTCCGGCTAGATTGGCAAAATATCCCTATGTGCGTCCCCGAGATGGCTTATAAATAAGAAATGCCGTTAAGACTCATGTGTCTTGAAGGTATCCGAGTTGGTATCATTATTTATGATAACAATTTGTTTTGTCTTTCGTTTGTTACGTTTAACACCAAGATTATTAAAATGGTTAACAGACCGAAGTGTGTGAAAAAGCTGGACCTAACCAGCAAATTTGGAGAGCTAATTTTTTTGATGTTTTTAATATATAATTTATTCATTAATTTGAATGATAATACTTTATTAAATTCTGTAAGAAAAGCAGAACGTTTAATTAATGCAGGCATTGGTCTCAATATTGGCGTTTCTAAAATTGTAAAACTTAAGTTATTGATATTAATAGTTGCATTAAATATTTTTTAAAAAATGAACCATTTATTTGTTTTTTGATATTTCTTAAGCAAAATTAATCCGTTTGCTATTTCTTCCACGTGTTTTATATGTTCCGCGTTTGCAACAATATGGCACACTTTCTAATAATTTTTTGATCCAATTCTTATTTTTTTATACCCTTCATAAAAAGTGAAAGGGTATATATAGGTTAGTCATTCCGTGTGTAATTTCTTCGATATTCACATGGGACCCCATAAAGTTTGTGGATCCTTATGAATAGCGATGAACGATTGAGCGATGTCCATCTGTCCGTCCGTCTGTACGTGAAATCGGTTTTCTCAAGCCCCCAGAAGAGCTAGAGACTTCGTTCTTAGACCATTGGATTGGAAATGAACTTAAATAGCGTGCTTTGAAATTCAGAAAGATCCGTAGTATGGTTCCAGAGCTGGGAAGCTTACACCTATTTCTCGACGCAAAATTTATACCAAAAATCAATTATCTTTTTTAATGTATGTAAATTAAACCTATTTCGTGCTTTGGGAATTAAAAACTAAAAAAATAAAAAAAAATTTTCCAGGGATGGGAAATTAAAAATTTTTTTCGGCCCATTTCGTATTTTGTAGTAAATGTAGTAACTAAAACTGTTAAAAATTTTAAGTTTTTCTTTAACAAAACCTCTTTATACGTCATGAAGATTTGCATTGGTGAAAAAAAATTTTTTTTTAAAATTAAATTTCGTCTCCATGGGTGGGAAATTGGAATTTTTTTTATACATACATAAAAGTAACCCAAAAGGCAATTGACGTTGTTTTTTTTTTTTTGCAAACTAAAATTATTTTATATTTTAGGAAGAACAAAATTGGTATCAAAAATTGAAAAATAAAAATGTAATTTCGAATCCAGAGTTGGACAAGTGCAATATTTTATGGTACATGAAGGTGACCAAAATGGTTAAAAATTTAAAATTTTTCTTAAAAAAAAGATACTTTATACCTCATAAAGCGTTGCACTGATAAAAAAATTTAAATTTCGCTTCCAGGGTTGGGAAAATTAAAGTTTTTTTTGCACATTCGGTATTTTGTAGTACATGTAATAACTAAAATTGTTCAAAATGATAAGTTTTTCTTAAATAAAAACTCTTTATACATCATAAAGATTTGCAATGGTCAAAAAAAAATTTTTTAAGTTGAAATTTCGTTTCCAAGGTTTTGAAATTGGAATATTTTTATACATAAAAGTAACCAAAGAGGCAATTGAGGTTTTTTTTTTTGCTAACTAAAAAAAAAAGAACAAAAATGGTATCAAAAATTCAAAAAAAATATCAAAACTTCGAATCCAGGGTTGGACAAGTGCAATATTTTATAGTTCATGAAGGTGACCAATATGGTTCAAAATTGTAAATTTTTCTTAAATAACACTACTTAATACCTCATGAAGAGTTGCATTGGTAAAAAAACAAACAAAAAAATTAAAATTTCACTTCCAGGGTTTTGAAATTGAAAGTTTTTTTGGTACATGAAAGTGACCAAAATAGTTGCAAATTTTAAGGTTTTTTTAAATAAAGTCGGTATTTTTTATACCCTACAAAAAAGAATTTGGAGGGTATATTCACTTTGTCATTCCGTTTGTAACGCATCGAAATATCCATCTCAGACCCCATAAAGTATATATATTCTTGATCAGTGATGAAATCTAAGACGAACTGAGCATGTCCGTCCGTCCGTCCGTTCGTCCGTCTGTGGAAATCACGATTCAGTCCAAACGAAAAGAGCTAGACTCTTGAAATTTGGCATAAATATATTTTAAAACTTAGAGCAGGTTAAGTTCGAAGATGGGCTAAATCGCGCAAGAGGGAAAGAAGTTCCCCTAAGAGGAACTAAACCAACCCAGAAAAAACAACATAATTTTTATAGTTTTTTGGTCATTTTGTTAAGCAAATGATAAATTTTTATGTCAAATACGGTCCAACGCCTTAAACTTGGAGCCATTAAATAAAATAAAAATATTTTTTGACCCCGCCCACTTCAGTGGGCGTTATTATAGGCAAAAATAGCATAAAAATTTAACAAATAGTTTTCCTTATGCCTACATTCCTTAAAAATAACACTTTTAAGCTTTAATGACGAAGCTGAGACTAAACCTGGTACTACTCTGCCCTACCTCCTCCTTCCCCTTCGCCCTCTAAATGACCCTACCAAAAAATTTTTTTTTTTTTAATTTTGTATATAATCATCCCAAGCATTTATCTTTAGAGTTTTATGACTGCCGATTTCTGCCCTACCTCCCCCCCTCTACCTTTGCCCCCTAAATGACCCTACCAAAAAAAAAATTTTTTTAAAATTTTGTATAGAATCATCCCAAGCATTTATCTTTAGAGTTTTATGACTGCCGATTTCTACCCCCTCCTCCCCCTTTGCCCGCTAAATGACCCTATTAAAACTAAATATACATATATTTTTTTTATTTTGTGTATAATCATCCCAAGCATTTATTTTTACAGTTTTATGTGTATCTGTTTCTGCCTTACCCCCTCTCCCCCTTTGCCCTCTAAATGACCCTTTAAAAAAAAAGAATTTTTAATTTTGTATATAATTATCCCAAGCATTTATTTTTAGAGTTTTATGACAAAGGTGAAATGTTTCCCCCACAGCCCTTGCCAGAGCGACCCCGCCAAAATACAGTTTTTATAAGTAAATATGTATATTATTGATCAGTGATGAAGTCTAAGACGGTCTAGCAATGCCCATACGTTCGTCTGTGGAAAACATGATATTGTATATTTTTGAACCCCGCCCCCTTTAGTGGGCGTTGACGTACGATATTTTATAAAGGAACTCTGTCCCACCAAGTTAAACATTTCAAATTCACTTACTAAATATTTGGAGGGTATTTAAGATTCGACCCGGTCGAATATAACGTTTTTACTTGTTCTAATTAAAACTATTTTTTGGTTCAGAAAAAGCAGCATTGGTATCAAAAATTAAAAATAAGTTCATGCTTCATTAAGAGTTGCATTGGTAAAAAAACAACAAAAAATTTAAATTTCGCTTCCAGGGTTGGGAAATTGAAATATGTTTTCTACATAAAAGTAACCAAAAAGGCAATTGTCGTTGTTGTTTTTGCTAATTTAAGCAGTTTTATAATTCAGGAAGAATAAAATTGGTATTAAATTCTGAAAAAATCAAAATTTCGACTCCAGGGTTGGACAAATGAAATATTTTATGGTACATGAGAGTGACCAAAAAGTTTAAAAATTTTAATTTTTTTGTCAAGTAAAACTATGTTACACCTCACTAAGAATTGCATTGGTAAAAAAATATAAATTCGCTTCCAGATTTGGGAAATCGAAATATTTTTGGTACATAAAAGTACCCACATAAATTCGAAATTATGTGTTTTTTTAGTGAATTAAGCCTATTTTATATTTCAGGAAGAATTAAATTGGTATTAAAAGTTTTAAAATTAAAAATTCGGTTCTAGGGTTGGAAAATCGAAATTTTATAGTACATAAAGGTAGCCATATTTCCTAATTTTGAGTTTTTGTAGATGAAATCTTTTTAGTACTTCGGGAAGAGTTAAATTGGTATTAAAAACCAAAAAAATTAAAAATCCAATTTCAGGGTTGGAATATCGACATTTTCTGATTCATAAAAGTATCCATGTTACTTGTTATTTTTGATTCTTATGATAAATTATACCTACTTTGTATATCAGAAAGAAATAAATTGGTATTAAAAACCAAAAAAATCTATAAAACGCTTCTACGGTTGGACAGTTAGACCTTTTTGGGGTACATGAAACGGATTTTTTCTTTTTGTTTGTAAATTAAACATATTTAATATTTTTGAAAGACATTCAGAGGTATTAGAAATAAGAAAAGCCAAACCAGTTAGCGTTAGGAATAAGATTTAGTATTTCATTCACTCGATTTCTCACAAACTTATCCTTGTTTTTGTTTTTTGCTATCCACGCTAAGGTAATTAATAAATCGCTCCAGGCATATATCGAGTATTGCCTTTTAAGCACATTTGATACCTTAAATAGTAACTTCGCTAACAAATCTGATGCACACAATTCCAGCTTTGGCAACGTTTTCCTATTTTTTATAGGATTGACCTTTGTTTTTGAAGCCACAAGTGTAATTGATTCACTAACCTTTATATATACAACTGTTGCTTATGCTTTTTCTGAAGCATCAGCAAACCCATGTTGTTCAAAGTTCTGTTTTGATTCTAAATGAAACCATCGAGGTACTCGGATTTCCATTACATTAGGTAAATCGTCTATAAACTGCTGCCATTCTGTTCGTATGTCATCTGATAAAAGCTCATCCCACTTACAATTTAAAAGCCATAATTTTTGTATAAATAACTTGGCCACAATAGTGATTGGTGATAACCATCCCATTGGATCGAAGATTCTTGCTATTTCTACCAGAGCTTGCCTCCTTGTCAATTTGTCGCCCGCTGAAAAGTTAACGTTGAACCGAAAATCGTCCCTGAGTAGATCCCCACGCAGCCCCAATGTTTTGATTGGCTCATCATCCTTCATTTGAATTATTACATTATCTTCAGAGTTGCACACGTGACTAATTATATTCATGTCATTTTATAACCATTTTCTTAATGTGAAGCCATAAGTTGCAAGATGGTTTTGTACTTCATTTTGTATTTGCCTGCATTTGGAAATTGTATCAGCTCCCGTCATAAGATCGTCCATGTAGAAATCTTGTTTGATAATATTACTTATTTCCTCATTATGGCAATTGTCTGCAATATAAAACAAAGACCGTACAGCTAAAAATGGGGCAGACGAAGTTCCATAAGTAACTGTTGTAAACTGATATTCTTTAATCTGTTCTTTTTTGCTTTCCCTCCACAAAATATGCTGGTAAGACTGACGTTTTTGTGCGACTTTAATTTGCCGGTACAATTTTTCTTTATCGGCAATGATGACGTATTTCCACAATCTCCATTTTGTCAGAATATCGAATATATCACGTTGTAATCTAGGTCCTGTATACATTATATCATTAAGGCGGTTAACATTTGATGATTTAGCCGATGCATAAAAAACCACTCTTAGTTTTGTTGTCAAACTTTCCTCTCTAATAACCGCTTGATGATGTAAATAATATTTTCCGCTACCCGATTCATTAACTAGTTCGATATGCCCAAGGTGCAAATACTCTTGCATAAATTTACGATAACGTTCTCGCAAATCTGTATTCGTGCTTTATTTTCTTTCCAATGAAAGGAGTCTAGCTACGGCTTGCTTTCTAGAGTCGCCAAGGTGACTGTTCTGTTTTTAATAGGTATATTAACTATTATTCTATTTTCTGCATCTACTTCAGTGGTTTCATTGAAAATATCTTGGCATATTCTATCTTCTTCATCATAGACAATATTTGTAAGTAACTCCTCTAGCTCCCAGAAGCGTTCTAAGTTTGATGTAGCTACTAAAGCTTTCCCAGAATTTTGTTTTTTACTGACGATACCAGATAAAATCCACCCAAATATGGTGGATTGCGCTAATATCCCATTCATTTTTAATATGCCTTCTTCCATTATATGGGTTTATGGTATTATGTCCATGCCAATAACGATATCTATACGATCCGATTTATTTAGAGTCGTATATGCCAATACATAATTGTTCCATTCGCTTGTATCGAATTTGAATGATTGGCTTGGTTGTGTTCCAGTAAGTTGCGGTAAAATTAGCGCATCTGCTTCCACAAAGTGATCACTTAAAAACCTTGGCTTCAATAATAATTTTGTTTTTGCTTTGGACACCCCAACTAATGCACCTTCTAGACCATAAATTTCTGTTTTGGGTTTATTTCGTGGTAACCCTAATATCTGAGAAGCTTCTTCTGACATTGTGGTTACTTGCGAGCCTTGATCGATTATATATATTATATATATATATATATATTCGCCATGTGCTGATTTTACCTTTCGCTGTACAGTAGCCAGCAACACATCGACTGGTGCTTTGGTGTTCATCGAATTAGTGGTTGGACTTGGTGATGTTTTAGCTGTTTCTTCATAATTAATATGCAGAATTGTATGATGCATTTTGCCGCACTGCTGAAATTTGGTTTTTTAAAACATCATTTGTCCATTTTATGGTTTAGGCATATATTACAAATTTTAGCGCGTCTTACCCAAGTATTTCTACCCTTGCCTGTTAAACTAAAAAATTTAATACATTCACGCATCTTATGAACACTTTTTTACAGTAGTTACAGTAGTATTTTCCGTTGATAGCATCGTTGATCGAAATTGATGCTTTTTGTTATTACTTGAATCTACGCTGTTATTCATTTTGTTTGATGATGCTTCTAAGGTTTCACACTAGTTCAATAAAATTCATAACATCATCTAATTTTTGAATATTTTTAGACTTTTTTGTGTTTTGTTCATATATATAGACCTTAGTTGTCTAGTTTTTTCAAAATAATTCTGGCAATAATTGGATCAGCATCTTTTAACTGGACTCCCATTGCTTTTAGAGCTTGAATATTTTCATTTGTAATATTTAGCAAATGTCTCAAACTGTTAACCGCATTTATATTTATACTTGGTTGGTCTAGAATTTTATCCGATAGCTTTGTGAACAATATTGTTTTATTATTATATCGTTGGTTTAAAATATCCCAGGCGACTTCGTAATTATCTTCAGTAATTGAAAGATTCTGAATTATTTTAAATGCTTCTCATTTTACATGATTTTTTAGCCTGACCAATTTTTCTACAGCTGGAGGCTTACTCATATGTACAAACTGCTCGAACATATTTTTAAATGAAAGCCATTCCTCGATGTTACCATTAAAAATTGGAATTTTTATTGCTTCTAATACGACTGTGTGTTTTTCTTTTTTTAAGTCAGAAATTTTCATTAATATGCAATTTAATGCTTCTTATATTGGTTATCAATCATTTCCAATTCTTCATCAATATCTTCCATGACATCGTGGTTAATTATTAATTCATGGTAAATTTTTTTAATGATGACCACCTTTTTTTCCCAAATATTTCTTTTATGTTCTAATATTAAAATATTATCACCATCAATATTTGTCAAGGTATCTTCTAGTTTTTGTAGAATTGAATAAGCAAGTTCAATTTAATTTTTTCTCCTGGAGTTTAATTTTTTAGGCCTGAAGTCTTGTTTAGTTGATCCGAATCTTGTTGTTGTGTTTTTTGAATATAAAAAAATTTTTGGTATTGCTACATCATCATTTCTTGTATTTCACCTCGTGTGATAGATTCTGTTGTTTCCTTGGTATTTTGTATTTCTTGTTGTGTTGTATATTTGCAACGATTTATCATTTCCATTACCATGTTAAAATAGTCTTCTGCCGTTCTTCCCCATTTGTTGAGCTTATCGTCGTTACTTTTAAATTTTGCTTCTAGGCCTTCAATCCTTGCTTTGTATTGAGCTACTGATTGACTCCTTAACGAACCGCTTTCTAATTTTATAAGAATTCCAGCGATTTCGTCACCTATCTCTTTTTGAGATTCATATAATTGCTGTGTTTGTGCCATTCTTATTATTTTAATTTTTTCATAGTCGCTGTTTTAGCCACGACTTACGCTTTATATATATATATATATATATATATATATATATATATATATATATATATATATATATATATATTTTTATTAGTCGCTGTTTTAGCCACGACTTACGCTTTATATATATATATATATATATATATATATATATATATTTGTAGGCACTGATTCACAATTAAAAACTTTATATCGAAGGACCAATGTTACTCTCTTATAAAAGAAAATAATAATTCGAATGTTTGTAAGACACTAGTTTATTCTAAAAAATATCTTTACTTAAATACTAACAATAAAATCTTAAAGCTGAAAATTAAAATGCTCATGCGTACGTTTCTTGAAATTTAAAGTGATAACATGTGTAAGATAAAATGTTCGTAACCTAAACAAATATGAATCAATAAAATGTGTCTAGACTGATTAAAATAGAAAATATGTAGCCTAAACAAATATGAATCAATAAAATGTGTCTAGACTGATTAAAATAGAAAATATGTAGCCTAAACAAATATGGAGCGCAACATGTACGAGTATTTGATAACATGTGTAAAAATAAAACCGTGAATATAATAGATTCATATCGAATATAATTTGTTTGTCGGTTTAGTTTTGTATGAGTTTCAAGGCCTACTATGCTTATTCTGTTGTGATTTTTGAAAATAGTTTTTAATTTACAAATTGTGAATTCTCAGATGGTTTTCAGAAGTATATGCATAAGCTAGGAGGTTTTTAACTTTTCAAAACTGTGGTTAAAGTCTACTGATGATATGGTAAAGCACCAATGAAATGCATATAGACATTGCTTAACCAACAACAAATAAATTTCATTTATATATAGTAATGGTATTGTGACAACAATGTGTCAAATAAAAATTTCATAACAGTTTGATTCAGATTTTATTTTTCATTTTGCCTTATAAATACTTTTCTTGTTATCCAATGGATTTCTGATTGTATAGAGGTGTAGAAAAATAAAATAGATTCATAGTGAACCTTTTGTTTATGTAAATTGTATTACAGGATGTTAATTTCCCAACAGGCTATAGGTTCATATCGAATATAATTTGTTTGTTCGTTTAGTTTTGTATGAGTTTCAAGGCCTACTATGCTTATTCTGTTGTGATTTTTGAAAATAGTTTGTAATTTACAAATTGTGAATTCTCAGATGCTTTTCAGAAGTATTTCCATAAGGTTTTTAACTTTTCAAAACTCTGGTTAAAGTCTACTGATGATTTGGTAAAGCACCAATGAAATGCATATAGACATTGCTTAACCACCAACAAATAAATTTCATTTATATATAAAATAAATTACAATTAAAAATAATTATTGTGTTATTTCAGAAATTAATTGTGGACATCCAGGTAATTTATACAACGGATGGATTGAAAATATTGACGCTGGCACGGGATTGGGTGCAAGTATAATCTTCCGGTGTCAACCAGACATGCTTATGCATGGCCACGCATCAAATGTTTGCCAAATAGATGGCAGATGGCGTAATTCTCTGCCTGAATGCTTAGCACCATGTGTTGTACCTGCCATATCTCAAGGATATGTTGTTCCTATAGAAATTCTTACCGATGAAAATGGGACTACGATAATAACACCGACAACAACTTCTCAACCGCCTCTACTGCAGATAGCTAATGTGGATAAAGTTAAACATGGAACCGCTTTGGATGTTAAGTGCGACGAAAATTATGAATTTCCAGTTTCATTACTAAGCCCACCAACATGTCATAATGGTACATGGAGTATAATACCCCGCTGCGTGCCAGCCAGGTGTAAAAGCATGCCTAAGCCTCCTAAGCATGGTATGGTGTTAGCACCGAAAACTGAGCACGGAATGAAAGCTCGATTCAAATGCAAAGACGGTTTCAAGCTGGTCAGTCCGGAAGGTAAAGACGTAACGGATCCCAACGATTATGTACTCACTTGTTCTTTTGGGAATTGGACTGGAGAAATACCACACTGCCAAGAAGTATTTTGCTCATTTCCAGGTTATATTCCAAATGGCAAAGTTTTACTTGTTGGAAATATGGGCCTCTACGATTATAGGCCTTACGTTAAGAAAGTATAACATATATACCTCCAAAATTTCGCTAACACCTTAAATTTTTTAATACATATAATTTATTTTAGATTGTGAACAATAAACAAATAATGTATGACTGTGACAAGGGGTATGTCCTAGATATTGGTCCACCAGGAGCTACGTGTGTTGGTGGAAAATGGCGTCCTTTAGAATTACCTCAATGTTTGTTGGGACAACATCCACGTCTTCGGTGGAATCGCCGGCGTCGTTCCATTAAAATGAGGTATCTTCGATCATCATACCTTATGAAACATAAAAGAAACTTAGAACGAAGCCTGAGGAGCGAAATATACAACCATTTTCCACAGTGGAACCATATTTTGATTAATGGTAAGTTTACAGAATAGTAATTATGAATGAGCCTTGCAAGCTTTAACGGTACTCTGTAGCATTTTGATGTAGATTTATGAAAACGGGACTTAATATTGAAAATATACAAATAATATTAAACAAGTAAGAACGGGTCGAATCATAAATACCCTCCAAACTCTATTTTTCTTGTTATATATAAAACATATTCTTTGCAATAGGAAAATCCATGACAATATCAACAATTGTACCAGCTTGTAAAAATATAAGGGAACTTGATGGTTTTGGGAAAACGTTCACTTCATTATCTTCCATTTGCGAGTTCATGCAAAATTACAAAAAAAAATTTGTTTTTTAGTTTGGTTCAGTTTTTTAGGGGAACTTCTTTACCTCTGCCTCTATTCAGCTCATCATGAATATACCCTCCAATTCTTTTTTGCAGAGTATAAAAATATTTGACCACTACTATATTAGTGAATTTGAACAAGTTTTAAAAACTAAAGCAATGAAATATGTTCTAGTGACAACAAAACCATCAATTTTAGTCAGAAAATACTTTTTTTAAAAAACCACAAAACTTTAGTCAGAACATACTTGTTTTTAGAAAACAAAAATGTGTGATGTCACACCAGTTTGATGACAGTACGAGAAACTTTAAAAAAGAATATGCTAAATCGTAAAATAAAGGGAATAACCTGAACAACTTCTATTTTTAATATACATATACAATTTTAAATAAAATTTTTAAATTTTAACCGACAATAAATGCTCATGTTTTAATTTTCAAACTAATACAACTTTTGAATGGGTCAGCCTACTCTCACGTGACTGATATAGTTATTCGAGTCCAATATATACTATAGTATATATAGAACAAAATTGCGGAGTTTTATCAAAATTTAAATTTTTTCGAATTAACACGCACGTTAGTAGCACTCGACGTGATTTTTCAATGTTAACAACTGATTAGTTTTTGGATTAGATCGGTCAAGCTGTTTAAAAGTTATTATAAAACAAAAATAGTAATCTATTTGGTTACTTTTATGTGTCAAAAATATGTGCAATGATCTAATACTGGAGACCAAATAGTTTTAAGACCCAACAATAACAAAAATTAGTAGTCGTTTTGTTTACTTTTATGTACCAAAAACAAAAAAAATCAAAATTAGGAATTTATATATACCAAACAAATTTGGATTGTCCAACCCTGGGATCGATATTTTTTTTTTTATTTTTAATGCCAATATTATTCTTCCTAAATTATAAAATAGCTTTATTTAGCGAAACATATTATTTTTTTTATATTTAACACAAATTTAATTCTTTCCAAAGTATAAAATAGCTCTAATTAAAAAGAAAAAAAATTATATGGTTTTGCTAGTTAATTTTGTGGCCACAAATACGTGGAAGTTTCTTAACTCTGGAACCAAATTTTGGATTTTTCTGAATTTCAATAGCATTTTTTTAGGATCATACATCAGCCAAAAATTAAATCAAGTTTTCCAGTTCTCGACGTTTTGAGTTCCTAGGAGGCTTTCCTGAGTACTCCTGAGAAGCCGTCACTATGTTTGTATGTGTGTGTATGTATAAGTACGAACTAACCTAATCGCGATTCAAAGGTTTCTTTCAAACTTAGATTTTTTGCGAATTGTAACTGATTCGGATGGGTACATTTTGAGATATATCAAAGAAATTTAAAAAAATGGCTTTTCATAAGATTTTCTTTTTAGAATAATTTTTAAAAGGCTTTGCTGATCGATTCCAAAAGTTAATCAGTTCTTCACACTAAAGAGTTATATTCGGGAAAAGTGAATTTATAAAAAAAATTCATATATTATGTGATTAATTAGTGTTCTCGATTCTTTCATAGGAACCAAAGAAATACATCTACCACCACTTATCACGTGGAAATCGGCTGATCCATTCAGAAGGTGTACAGTTTGAAAATTAAAATAATAGAATTTTTAGCTGTTAAAATTAGAGGAAAGTTACACAGATGGCCTTCATGGTGAAACGTATTCCATATATATTTTTTTAACGAATCTAAATAAATACTACTCAACTTGTTCAATCAATGTTAATTAAAGAAATAACAAATGCATTTTTGCTAGGAACAAGTATTTACATATATATAACGATTGATTATGTCATTATTTTTTATAATTTATTATAAGTACAAATATAGGTAGTGTGGTATTGAAACATGTGTTGCTAGGTAAGTGCCACATATTACCAAACTTTCGTTGGGTACATATTGTGGAGACCTGGCACCGCGGTTATTTTCAGCAGTTAGTTAAGTGAACATTCTACTAGAGGAAAGTTGTTGAGATTGTATTAGATACAATAAATTGAATTAATAAAAAGTAAATTTGTTTATTCTAGAAAAATAAATATTAGTGTGTTGTTATTGAAATAGCGAGTTATTACATTGGCGACGAAGGTAAATTATTAAAAGAAACAAGTAAACACGTTATATGCGATCGTGTCGAACCTTAAATACATTCCAAATATTTAGTAAGTAAATTTAAAATATTTAACTTGGTGGGACAGAGTTCCTTTATATAATATCGTACGTCAACGCCCACTAAAGGGGGCGGGGTTCAAAAATAGACAATATAATGTTTGCCACAGACGAACGTACAGACATTGCTAGACCGTCTTAGACTTCACCGCTGATCAAGAATATATACTCTATGGGGTCCAATTCTTTTTGGAGGATATTACAACTGTATTTTGTCGGGGTCTCTCTGGCAAGGGCTGTGGGGGAGACATTTCACCTTTTCCATAAAACTCTAAAAATAAATGTTTTTCATAATTAAATGTAAAATTAATTTTTTTTTTCATAGGGCCATTTAGGGGGCAAAGTGGAAGGGTAGGGCAGAGAAGTACCAGGTTATGATTCAGCTTCATCATTAAAGCTTAAAAATTTTATTTTTAAGGAATGTAGGTGTTACCCAAAATTTAATCTAAAAATAAAATATCTATAATTATTGAACTGTTATGCAATTTTTATTTGACATGTTGTCACAATTCTATTTTAAATGAAATTTATTTGTTGGTGGTCAAGCAATGTATATATGTATTTCATTGGTGCTTTACCAAATCATCAGTAGACTTTAACCACAGTTTTGAAAAGTTAAAAACCTCTTATCTTATGCACGCACTTCTGAAAACCATCTGAGAATTCATAACTTGTAAATTACATATTATTTTCAAAAATCACATCAGAATAAGCATAGTAGGGATAGTTTTGTTTGAGTTTCATTGCATATAGACATTGCTTGACCACCAACAAATAAATTTCATTTAAGATAATTATTGAATTTCACTTTGTACATATTTAGTATCCAAGTAATTAACCAATAAAAATTGCAATCATGTGTAATACTTTCCATGTATATTTAAAAGCCTTGTATTTGTAGCAATTCATAAATGCATTAAAACTTCTGACATTGCGCTGTAAAAAGTACAAAATAATATTAAATTTGGTGCTGAAACTAAGGTAAAAATTATATTTTGAATTATAAATTATTAAAATATTCGGTATTAGAATTTTAAAGCGCCAATCGCTCTTAAAACTTGGTAGTTTATTCAACAAATCTTTAAAATTCTTATATTTCCAATATGGCGCAATCTGCAAATTTCAATGTAAGCTGCAGCCTATGTAATGAGAAAATGATACCAGCATGGTAGCCTGTTCCAGGTGCCTTAATAGTTTCCACAACAACTGATGCAACGTCGATGTTGATATTTTTACGTGGGTTTGCAAAAAATGCAAACAAAATTCAACACATAACCTCAATCTACAAACGACCATAGATCTATTTGACATTTTGGTTGATACAAATGTCCGGATAGACAAATATATGAAGACAAGGGTCCAACTGCAACAATTAGAAGAAGAAATGCAACTGAAGCAAACCTTTTGCGACAAATATGAACTATTGCAAGCTGCGGATGATGAATATCAGGAAATTGTTGACCAAATGTGCGGCCAGTGGTTAGTAGTTTTATTTATTTATCTAAATAAATAAAAACTAAAGGAGACATAAATGTTTAAACAGTAGATCACAAATAAAATCAATTGTTTAAATTACGATATGAGCAATTATATGGCTGGCAACTCTACTAGCAGAAATTGTTAGTGCTTATAGACACAAACGAACAGTAAATTAGCCACTCATGGTGAATGTTCATACATTCACAATAGCAACTCTGTCAAGGGCATAAATAATCAAAACAAAACAGATGGTTGTCAAACCACAGACGTAAGTAAACAAAACACAAACTAATTTAATAATTCAAACAATGTTACTTCAACCGAATTGATGGCTCGTCAGTGCATTCCAAAATATCTGCCAGCTTTCAGTGGTGATCCTAAAAAATGGCCACTTTTTATTAGTGCATTTGAGAGGAGTATTTGTGTCACTGGCTATAATAACGAAGAAAATCTTTTACGTTTACTAAAGTGTCTCCATGGTAGACCACTCGAAGTTGTCAGGAATTGCCTTATGCTGCCAGACATGGCACCGGACATTATAAGGACACTGAGGATGTACTTTGAGAGACCCGAATTGAATTTGCCTTTGCTGACAACAACATCTGTGCTACAATCCGTGCTTCCAAACTTGATGAGTATTTAGGAAATCCTACCCTTATGCAAGAATTAGTAGACAAATTGTCACCCAAATTAGTGCTTCAATGGGCTATGTATTCTCGGTGTATAACACGGCCTAATTTTAGTGATTTTTCCCATTGGTTATATACCTTAGCAGAAGCCAACTGTAGAGTTAGTGTGCCCGTTAGTGACGCCACAAAAAAGAGAAGAACGTCTTAATACACACATAAACCATAAGCCGAAACAAGTATTGTGGTATGTAAAGAAACCCACAAATTTGTCCAATGTTGAAAATTTAACGATTTGTCAGTAATTGAAAGGTGGGGAATTGTAAAAATCAATAATATGTGCCAAATTTACTTAGGGAAACATGGACGAAGATGCTGGCTACAAAAGGGCTGTGTCATTAATGAATGTACTGTGTCATTAATGGATGTACTGTTACAGAATAATGATCAGCCTGCTACGTCGGCAAACTTTTTTAACAATCATAAAAGTGAGTGCACTTCATATTTTCGTATAGTACACGTTACGCACGGTGGGCTTGAACTCGGCGTAAATGCATTTTAGCACTTCCAATTTTGTTTTGGCATTCGATTCCTGGACCCATCAGAAGGTCAGAAAAAAAAATCCACCGTAATTCTTAGAGCCGATTTTGAGAAAAACGCGTTTTTCTGCAATATAATTTGTCTGGACAAAACACATGTATTAATGAAAACATTGGGAAATTGAAAATTTTTATAGCACATCTTCAGGGTGAAGGATGGGTATTTGATTAAAACCAAGTTATTTTGACATTGTCGAACGCTCAAAACTTACCATGAATACTCTCCGAAATAGTAATTCGACTCCAGAGAACTGGATTTGTGAGGCAAAAATGATATTACTAGAAAAGTGGTATCTTTTTAATTGTTCTATTTTCTCGACAACTATTGTTCAATTTTTCTACAAAACACACTTGTGAACACTTTGAAATAAGTTATGTGAGAACAACTAATAACATAAAATAAATAATAAAGTGAAAACAAACAATAACATGAAATCAAAATTACTCATTTTTCGTCTACCGATTACTGACAAGTTACAAATGAACGCTGTTATATTCCTGGACCGCAGTCAGTAATTTATTACCATAATGGGGATGGTTTTTCCCAACTTTATATTTTTGCCAGGTCATTTTAAAATCGTGATGCACAGATTCCATGGCCTGTTCGCTAAAAAACCCTAATCCTTTTTTGGTTTTTGCACAAAACTCAGGAACATGGAAAAATAAAACGTGGACTTTTGGGGTTACACGAATCCGAAGATCAAGATAGCGTTTTTTGAACATTTCAATCGCTTCCAAGTAGTTTGATTTGAGATCATTTGAAAAACACGATTCAACCACTTCTCTAAAATTTTGGAAACATTTGACATAATTCAAGCATTCCGGTCTACAAATTTCGCGCAAAATGTCAATTTTCTCAAACAGCAGTTTGCACGAATTACCCGCAAATGCAGGAGCCCCGTGCACAAAGTCTTGGGTAGCATTGCATCTTTTTGCCCATTTCTGACACTCGACATCGTACTCTCTTTTCATTCGATTGTACAGAATATTCACAACACCGATCATTAAATGCAATTCAGGCGGTGCAATGATATCAAGGATTTGCCTCGTGTCATTCGTTCCACTTGACAGAACGGGCGCATTTGAACAGTTTCTGTATTTTTTAGCAAGAGACTTTTTGAAGTTAATTTTCTGCATCATATTTCACACATTTCTCGAGGTGGGTGCGTAAAATACTGCTAATTTTGACCAATTGCTTTTTCTTCTGCAGACAGAGTAAACATATACGCTCCTGATTTTCTTTGTGGGTCCCCGCATGGTCCTTCGACTTCCTGCACATTTTTTCCAAAAAAAAAAATACCAGAAATGAAAAAGAATATTGAACTTGACACTTTGGATGTCATTTGACTACTAAGGCTATTTTGCCAATAATTTTGATTGTCAATGACCTACAGGCCTGTCAAGCGAATCAAGAATTAAAACAAAACGTTATTGTTATTGTGAATTATTTTATTTATTTTCATAAACAGGCAGATTCATGTGTTTAAAGACCAACAATTCATATTACCGGTGTAAATCAAAGGGTGTGGGAGGGTGGATAGGGGGTTCAATTTGTGAGACAGGAGATTAAAGATATATTTTAGGAAAAGGTTATCTGCTACAAAAGGGAGCTCCAAATTCACAAATAGGCAAGCCTGACATCTTATGCGCCCACGAAAATGAATATTTCTTAATTTCTCAAATTTTGCAGAAAAACGCGTTTTTCTCAAAATCGGATCTAAGAATTACGGTGGATTTTTTTTCTGACCTTCTGATGGGTCCAGGAATCAAATGCCAAAACAAAATTGGAAGTGCTAAACAAATGCATTTACGCCGAGTTCAAGCCCACCGTGTACGCTTTATGGTGATAGAAAATCGATTGATGTGTATGCTCTGATGGATGACGGCTCATCCTTAACGCTGTTGAACCAAAAGGTAACATATTTATTAGATGTTAAAGGTTTCGATTACCCACTGTGCATATGATGATACTTCTAAGCAAATTAGCTTGAAAATTTCCGCAGCAAAAGAGGGTTTGAAAATTTATTCAATTCATACCGTAAAACATCTAAATTTGTCAGCTGAAACAATACTCATTGATGAAATTAAAAAACAATTTCCATATCTAAAAAACATTCCACTTGAGGGCTATAATAAGGTTATTTCTTCTATGAGTATAGGTACCAACAACACGAGTTTAATTAAATTGAATTAAGATTCTATGGGCTAATTGTTCGAAATATTAATTTAAATCTCAGAAAGACATGATAAATATTCCAATTCACAACTTACACAGCAGAGCAGAACAGCTGTTTTCGAAAGACGCAACCCTTTCATCATCAGTGCTCATGTGTATTGTGTTTGTCACCACTTATTAGGTGGCTTAGTTGAATGTGATAACAGTTCCTATTTTAATATAAAATTTGTGTAAATTTTTAAACGTTACGAATAGCATATAGTAACGGAACCGATTACAAAAAAGAATTGATGTACAATTTCACTCCCCATGGAACAACTGGGAAGGTCCCAACAGAATTACTTTTCAACCGGGTAAATCGTGACAAGTTGCCATCAATGTACAACGTTGGTGATTTTATTTTAGGCTGAGGCAAGAGACATGCTTAACAACGAAAAATGGAGAAAGAGAGCAGACGAATATCACAAAGCAAGAGATAGCGAAATAAAAGCCAGAGACAAGGTATTACTTCAGAATGTGGTTTTTTCAAATAAGTTAACAGCGACTTTTGGCTCAGAAGAATATCAAGTAGGTGAAGTTAGGCGCAACATCAGTCATTTAACGAAACAGCCAGCAACATCGGAGTCACCAATAATCCAAATTCAGAGATATTTGAAACACAATCCGAATCTGAAATTCCTAAACCGAGGTTGGCACTGAAGCTTAGAAACATTGCAGGGATGTGGAGACCTGGCAACGCGGTTATTTTCAGCAGTTAGCTATGTGACAGTTCTACTAGAGGAAAGTTGTTGAGATTGTATTAGATGAATAAATTGAATTAATAAAAAGTAAATTTGTGCTATTCTAGAAAAATAAATATTACTGTGAAATAGCGAATTATTACACATATATGTTTCATAAAAAATTTAAAGCATTTAATTGTAACTTGTTTAGGATATTATCTCAGTTCATTTATTAAGCCAATTCTTTGTTATTTTCGACTTTGGTGGAAGTCTACTGATGGTCTAGTGCAATAACTTCATTGGTTTTTGTGAACTTGTAACTTTATTGGAAATGGAGAATGAAATTACGCTGTTTTTCTGATAAGAAAAACCGGCAACCAGGTTTGCCGTAGAGTAAGCCCTAGAAAAAGCATACTGCCGAACCTTAAGTAAGGTCTTGATCTCCAGATACCTTATCAGATGGAAGCTAATTTTCAGGGTTGAGGGCTTCTCCTTTCTTTTCACTGTCCGGATTATTGAAGAGAGATGGAGGAGTAAAGTTCTACAAAACCCCTGGTCTGATTATTGCGACCCACAGCGTTATTACTGCTTCTATTTTCAACACTTGCTTTTGTGTTTTTCCTTTAGTTTTTTGTAAATGTGCTATTTCATTTAATTAAATGTTTTAACGTTGGAAATATTTCTACGAAACTTCTGAATCTGTATATTTTGAGAGATTTAAAAAAAAGCTTAAAAAAGTTTTTTTTAACTACTTTTTGAAACTTTTAAACGACTTTACAGATCTTTTCCACTGGCAAATCTGCTAATGACATTGATAAACCATGTCAATCGCCACTAATCGGGTCAAAGTCGTTTGCTGCGTTTGTGAGATATCGTTAACGAAAAAATTCGAAAAAACTCTTTTTTAACTAACTCTCAAATTATATATCTGATCAATTAGTGTTTTCTATTCTTTTATAGGACTCGAAAAACTAAATCAATTACAGCTACCCACAACTTGTAGCACTTTGAATGTTAAAATAATAGTTTTTGCATCAAACTCTTAGACTTTTGAGCTCAACGAGTTTTTTAAAATTACAAAAAAAAACATATTTGAAAAATAATAAAACGTAAAATTAATACCATGGCACAATTATCAGGTATATTCAAAGCGAATTCATTACAACAAAGCAAGTTTTTTGTGAAACACAATGTCAAATACAAAGAGGTATATGTATGTCCACAAGATAAATGTGGGATAAAGGGGTAGAATAATGGACGGACGTATGACGTACTTCCATACCAAATGTGCTGTATACATACGAATGATGAGATAGGAGAAGAAGTAATAAATAAGTAGTCAGTTGAAGATGAAAAACTAAGTTGTTAAGTAACAATACAAGTTGTAAAAGTAGTTTTTTTCAAGTTGTAGAAAAGTTGTTTTAAGTCGGACGGACAAAATTACGCATATTTGCTGAAATAATTTTCTAATAACTACTCATATACTATTTTTTTGAATTTCTTAAAATAAAAATGAATTTTTATGAATTAAACATATTCACATATTAAAAGAATAATCAGTGTTTAATTTAACTTTTACTACATTTGGGGGCTCATCCTACGCAAATTTTTTATTATTATTTTTTGAAAATATAATAGTTAATATATAAAAAGCATGTTCAATAAAACATGACTATAAAACAAGCAAAAATGGCTCAAAATTAAAGATACCTAAAATTGAAAAAGTAGATCAAAATCTGTAGTGAAGAATTTAAACTTACGGTAAAAATAAAAATAAGAAAAGAAATAAAAAATTTCGGTATTTTATGAAAAAAAAGAACATAAAACTCTTGTCTCTTTTAAAACGAGTAGAATTAACACAAAGAATTTAAACCAAAGTAAATTTATACAAAGAAGTTTACAGGACTATGTTATCAACAGAGATGTTAATTTTTCGTATGTTTTTATACCCTCCAAAAAAGAATTTGAAGGGTATATTCACTTTGTCATTCCATTTCTAACGCATCGAAATATCCATCTCAGACCCCATAAAGTATATATATTCTTGATCAGTGATGAAATCTAAGACGAACTGAGCATGTCCGTCTGTGGAAATCACGATTTAGTCCAAACGAAAAGAGCTAGACTCTTGAAATTTGGCATAAATATATTTTAAAGCTTAGAGCAGGTTAAGTTCGAAGATGGGTTAAATCGGGCAAGAGGGAAAAAAGTTCCCCTAAGAAGAACCAAACCAACCCAGAAGAAACAACATAATTTTTAAAGGTTTTTGGTTATTTTGTTAAGCAAATGATATATTTTTATGTCAAATACGGTCCAACGCCTTAAACTTGGAGCCATTTAATAAAATAAAAATATTTTTTGGGCGTTATTATAGGCAAAAATAGCATAAAAATTTAACAAATTGTTTTACTTAAGCCTACATTCCTTAAAAATAACATTTTTAAGCTTTAATGACGAAGCTGAGACGAAATCTGGTACTTCTTTGCCCTACCCCCTCCTTCCCCTTCGCCCCTAAATGACCCTACCAAAAAAAAAAAATTTTTTTTTAAATTTTGTATATAATCATCCCAAGCATTTATCTTTAGAGTTTTATGACTGCCGATTTCTGCCCTACCCCCCGCCCCCCCCCTCCTCCCCCTTTGCCCGCTAAATGACCCTATTAAAAATAAATAAAAATTTAATTTAATTTTGTGTATAATCATCCCAAGCATTTATTTTAAAAGTTTTATGTCTACCTGTTTCTGCCCTACCCCCTCTCCCCCTTTGCCCTCTAAATGACCCTATCAAAAAAAATAAATTTTAATTTTGTATATAATTATCCCAAGCATTTATTTTGAGAGTTTTATGACAAAGGTGAAATGTTTCCCCACAGCCCTTGCCAGAGCGACCCCACCAAAATACAGTTTTTATACCCTCCAAAGAGAATTGAACCCCATAAACTAAATATATTCTTGATCAGTGATGAAGTCTAAGACGGTCTAGCAATGCCCATACGTTCGTCTGTGGAAAACATGATATTGTATATTTTTGAACCCCGCCCCCTTTAGTGGGCGTTGACGTACGATATTTTATAAAGGAACTCTGTCCCACCAAGTTAAACATTTTAAATTCACTTACTAAATATTTGGAGGGTATTTAAGATTCGACCCGGTCGAATATAACGTTTTTACTTGTTTTAAACTAATATGGCCGACAAAAGTGACGACGATGAAAGAATAACTCGTTCAAAGGCAAAAGTATTAAGATCAAAAGGGTTTGCTCAAAATATAGATAAAGTGGAAGATATAAATGATCGTGAAAGTGTGAATCAAAAGGTAAAAAACGAAGAACCAGAGGACCAAAATAAGCAGATATTAAAAACTTTAACAGAAAGAAATATAAGAATTGAACGAGCGGAAAATAATTTCAAAGAGAACAAAAAAGAAACAAGAAAAATGTCACATAAAGAAGGCGAAAGTTCAGATATGGAACAATTAACAGTAGAAAAAACAGTTCCTGCTTTTGAAGGTGACAGTGGTATGCTAATTAAAATGTGGTTAAAAAGATAATGCAAGTGCTTATCATTGGAGTGATATACAAAAATTTGTTTTTGCGCGTAATAAAATGAAAAATCCGCAAATTTGTTTTTACAATCAGTATCTGTTTTTGATTTTAAGACATTAAAAGAAGTTCTACTTGATGAATTCCACACAGAATACTCAAGTGCAGAAATTCACTCGCAGCTCCGCAACCGTAAGAAACACGATAATGAAACTATACACGAATATAAGTTAAGAAATTCCTTAATGGGATTTCTAAAAAAAATAATTTTTGTTTTTCCGGTCAGCAGGACCGTACTTTATTTAAATCAGAACTCAACTGATTTTACAAAATTTCTTAATTTATATTAAACTAAATGACCTAAATCTAGAGGTGGCGTGATTTTACAATAATTGCACTATTGCAGTTTTTGGGAAATACTTTAAAATATCATTGCTTAACAATAATTGCACTATTGCAGAATCCGGGAAATACTTTAAAATATTGTTGTTTGCCCTAATTGACGAAAGACGCTGATTAAGTCAATTGTAATGTAAATGGTCCACTTTTTATATTTGGGATGTAACCCGTGTTTATTTGTGGTTTCGACAATATATACCATTTCCGCTTAATCTTAAAAATTATTACAAATGTTATAAAAAAAAGAATTAAAATTGCCACATCTGTGCTTAGACTAATTACATGTCTAAAATTATTACTTGTTAGTATTTTAATGTTATCCTCATGCTGCAGTTGTTTAATGTATAAATTTTCAAGTTTTAAATTAAGCTTTGTATTATTATTTTCTTTTATTTTTGTAATTAAATTAGGTAAAATAAGTGTATCATATATCTTTAGATTAGAATTAATACATGTTTTATTTAGTACATTAATTTTACAATTTTCAAATCTGATAAGAAACGTTCCTTTTTGTTTTATTTTTTAACTTACTGCAGTCATGAGTTATTTTCCCTTCAAAATGTTAAATATAATCAATCCTTGAATAATTTCTGTAACTGTGGTTTTTTCTGACTTTTCGAGCCCACATTGAGCCTCTCTAAAATCTAGAATATTTGATAAGCATTTATTGTCTAATATAATTAAATTTTTTTCCAGGTTGTCTTTATGTTTACTGTATAAATATTGTTATTGTTATCGGCTAATATTTCTGTTTGGTTTAATATTATTTATTTATTTTGAATGTTTGGTAGGGGCTCAAATTTTATTTTTGACAAAATATTAGAAGAAAATTGGGGTATCAGTAATGTTAATATGATCTTATTATTTTGAAAAAGTACTACAATTTTTATGCTACTATAACTATCGAAGTCTGTGATTAAGTCTAATTCCTTTTGTGTCAAAATGTCGGTGGGAATAACGCCCAACTTGCAGGAAAATATTATTCGTCCAATGTCCTCGACATGGTTGTTCAGAAGTAGTATGTCATTGTTAACTCTGTATAGAAAAAGCATACTGCCGAACCTTAAGTAAGGTCTTGATCTCCAGATACCTTATCAGATGGAAGCTAATTTTCAGGGTTGAGGGCTTCTCCTTTCTTTTCACTGTCCGGATTATTGAAGAGAGATGGAGGAGTAAAGTTCTACAAAACCCCTGGTCTGATTATTGCGACCCACAGCGTTATTACTGCTTCTATTTTCAACACTTGCTTTTGTGTTTTTCCTTTAGTTTTTTGTAAATGTGCTATTTCATTTAATTAAATGTTTTAACGTTGGAAATATTTCTACGAAACTTCTGAATCTGTATATTTTGAGAGATTTAAAAAAAAGCTTAAAAAAGTTTTTTTTAACTACTTTTTGAAACTTTTAAACGACTTTACAGATCTTTTCCACTGGCAAATCTGCTAATGACATTGATAAACCATGTCAATCGCCACTAATCGGGTCAAAGTCGTTTGCTGCGTTTGTGAGATATCGTTAACGAAAAAATTCGAAAAAACTCTTTTTTAACTAACTCTCAAATTATATATCTGATCAATTAGTGTTTTCTATTCTTTTATAGGACTCGAAAAACTAAATCAATTACAGCTACCCACAACTTGTAGCACTTTGAATGTTAAAATAATAGTTTTTGCATCAAACTCTTAGACTTTTGAGCTCAACGAGTTTTTTAAAATTACAAAAAAAAACATATTTGAAAAATAATAAAACAGGTAAAATTAATACCATGGCACAATTATCAGGTATATTCAAAGCGAATTCATTACAACAAAGCAAGTTTTTTGTGAAACACAATGTCAAATACAAAGAGGTATATGTATGTCCACAAGATAAATGTGGGATAAAGGGGTAGAATAATGGACGGACGTATGACGTACTTCCATACCAAATGTGCTGTATACATACGAATGATGAGATAGGAGAAGAAGTAATAAATAAGTAGTCAGTTGAAGATGAAAAACTAAGTTGTTAAGTAACAATACAAGTTGTAAAAGTAGTTTTTTTCAAGTTGTAGAAAAGTTGTTTTAAGTCGGACGGACAAAATTACGCATATTTGCTGAAATAATTTTCTAATAACTACTCATATACTATTTTTTTGAATTTCTTAAAATAAAAATGAATTTTTATGAATTAAACATATTCACATATTAAAAGAATAATCAGTGTTTAATTTAACTTTTACTACATTTGGGGGCTCATCCTACGCAAATTTTTTATTATTATTTTTTGAAAATATAATAGTTAATATATAAAAAGCATGTTCAATAAAACATGACTATAAAACAAGCAAAAATGGCTCAAAATTAAAGATACCTAAAATTGAAAAAGTAGATCAAAATCTGTAGTGAAGAATTTAAACTTACGGTAAAAATAAAAATAAGAAAAGAAATAAAAAATTTCGGTATTTTATGAAAAAAAAGAACATAAAACTCTTGTCTCTTTTAAAACGAGTAGAATTAACACAAAGAATTTAAACCAAAGTAAATTTATACAAAGAAGTTTACAGGACTATGTTATCAACAGAGATGTTAATTTTTCGTATGTTTTTATACCCTCCAAAAAAGAATTTGAAGGGTATATTCACTTTGTCATTCCATTTCTAACGCATCGAAATATCCATCTCAGACCCCATAAAGTATATATATTCTTGATCAGTGATGAAATCTAAGACGAACTGAGCATGTCCGTCTGTGGAAATCACGATTTAGTCCAAACGAAAAGAGCTAGACTCTTGAAATTTGGCATAAATATATTTTAAAGCTTAGAGCAGGTTAAGTTCGAAGATGGGTTAAATCGGGCAAGAGGGAAAAAAGTTCCCCTAAGAAGAACCAAACCAACCCAGAAGAAACAACATAATTTTTAAAGGTTTTTGGTTATTTTGTTAAGCAAATGATATATTTTTATGTCAAATACGGTCCAACGCCTTAAACTTGGAGCCATTTAATAAAATAAAAATATTTTTTGGGCGTTATTATAGGCAAAAATAGCATAAAAATTTAACAAATTGTTTTACTTAAGCCTACATTCCTTAAAAATAACATTTTTAAGCTTTAATGACGAAGCTGAGACGAAATCTGGTACTTCTTTGCCCTACCCCCTCCTTCCCCTTCGCCCCTAAATGACCCTACCAAAAAAAAAAATTTTTTTTTAAATTTTGTATATAATCATCCCAAGCATTTATCTTTAGAGTTTTATGACTGCCGATTTCTGCCCTACCCCCCGCCCCCCCCCCTCCTCCCCCTTTGCCCGCTAAATGACCCTATTAAAAATAAATAAAAATTTAATTTAATTTTGTGTATAATCATCCCAAGCATTTATTTTAAAAGTTTTATGTCTACCTGTTTCTGCCCTACCCCCTCTCCCCCTTTGCCCTCTAAATGACCCTATCAAAAAAAATAAATTTTAATTTTGTATATAATTATCCCAAGCATTTATTTTGAGAGTTTTATGACAAAGGTGAAATGTTTCCCCACAGCCCTTGCCAGAGCGACCCCACCAAAATACAGTTTTTATACCCTCCAAAGAGAATTGAACCCCATAAACTAAATATATTCTTGATCAGTGATGAAGTCTAAGACGGTCTAGCAATGCCCATACGTTCGTCTGTGGAAAACATGATATTGTATATTTTTGAACCCCGCCCCCTTTAGTGGGCGTTGACGTACGATATTTTATAAAGGAACTCTGTCCCACCAAGTTAAACATTTTAAATTCACTTACTAAATATTTGGAGGGTATTTAAGATTCGACCCGGTCGAATATAACGTTTTTACTTGTTTTAAACTAATATGGCCGACAAAAGTGACGACGATGAAAGAATAACTCGTTCAAAGGCAAAAGTATTAAGATCAAAAGGGTTTGCTCAAAGTATAGATAAAGTGGAAGATATAAATGATCGTGAAAGTGTGAATCAAAAGGTAAAAAACGAAGAACCAGAGGACCAAAATAAGCAGATATTAAAAACTTTAACAGAAAGAAATATAAGAATTGAACGAGCGGAAAATAATTTCAAAGAGAACAAAAAAGAAACAAGAAAAATGTCACATAAAGAAGGCGAAAGTTCAGATATGGAACAATTAACAGTAGAAAAAACAGTTCCTGCTTTTGAAGGTGACAGTGGTATGCTAATTAAAATGTGGTTAAAAAGATAATGCAAGTGCTTATCATTGGAGTGATATACAAAAATTTGTTTTTGCGCGTAATAAAATGAAAAATCCGCAAATTTGTTTTTACAATCAGTATCTGTTTTTGATTTTAAGACATTAAAAGAAGTTCTACTTGATGAATTCCACACAGAATACTCAAGTGCAGAAATTCACTCGCAGCTCCGCAACCGTAAGAAACACGATAATGAAACTATACACGAATATAAGTTAAGAAATTCCTTAATGGGATTTCTAAAAAAAATAATTTTTGTTTTTCCGGTCAGCAGGACCGTACTTTATTTAAATCAGAACTCAACTGATTTTACAAAATTTCTTAATTTATATTAAACTAAATGACCTAAATCTAGAGGTGGCGTGATTTTACAATAATTGCACTATTGCAGTTTTTGGGAAATACTTTAAAATATCATTGCTTAACAATAATTGCACTATTGCAGAATCCGGGAAATACTTTAAAATATTGTTGTTTGCCCTAATTGACGAAAGACGCTGATTAAGTCAATTGTAATGTAAATGGTCCACTTTTTATATTTGGGATGTAACCCGTGTTTATTTGTGGTTTCGACAATATATACCATTTCCGCTTAATCTTAAAAATTATTACAAATGTTATAAAAAAAAGAATTAAAATTGCCACATCTGTGCTTAGACTAATTACATGTCTAAAATTATTACTTGTTAGTATTTTAATGTTATCCTCATGCTGCAGTTGTTTAATGTATAAATTTTCAAGTTTTAAATTAAGCTTTGTATTATTATTTTCTTTTATTTTTGTAATTAAATTAGGTAAAATAAGTGTATCATATATCTTTAGATTAGAATTAATACATGTTTTATTTAGTACATTAATTTTACAATTTTCAAATCTGATAAGAAACGTTCCTTTTTGTTTTATTTTTTAACTTACTGCAGTCATGAGTTATTTTCCCTTCAAAATGTTAAATATAATCAATCCTTGAATAATTTCTGTAACTGTGGTTTTTTCTGACTTTTCGAGCCCACATTGAGCCTCTCTAAAATCTAGAATATTTGATAAGCATTTATTGTCTAATATAATTAAATTTTTTTCCAGGTTGTCTTTATGTTTACTGTATAAATATTGTTATTGTTATCGGCTAATATTTCTGTTTGGTTTAATATTATTTATTTATTTTGAATGTTTGGTAGGGGCTCAAATTTTATTTTTGACAAAATATTAGAAGAAAATTGGGGTATCAGTAATGTTAATATGATCTTATTATTTTGAAAAAGTACTACAATTTTTATGCTACTATAACTATCGAAGTCTGTGATTAAGTCTAATTCCTTTTGTGTCAAAATGTCGGTGGGAATAACGCCCAACTTGCAGGAAAATATTATTCGTCCAATGTCCTCGACATGGTTGTTCAGAAGTAGTATGTCATTGTTAACTCTGCATACGTGTTGGATGAATTGAACTTCATCTTCGAGTGTTTTAATTCTGTTTTGTGTTTGGGATCTAAAATCATTAATGTACCTACTAATGAGAACTTGTTGTTTATTTATATGTTTCGTAATATTATTAATTTGTTCGCTCATGATATTGTTTACAAGAGTTAAGTTATTAATTGTTCTGTCAGTAGCCTGTTCACTATCATGTATTTTTGATATGGTTTCTCGTATTGCCTGTTCGTCATCACTGTCCATGGATCCCGCTATGATCTTAAAACCTTTTCCTACAATGTTAAAGGATTTAGAATTTATATGGAGGTTATTTATTCGTGTGCTGAGTAATAGAAAGTTTTTATTTATTGTACTAATAAGTTGTTTATCTTCAAAAGTGGTGGCATTTAACGTTCTTATGTTTTCGGAGATCAACGACATCGTGTCCTCATACGCAGTCAAGTTTATGAAGTGAAAAATCTTATCATAGTAGCTGATCGTCTTCTGTTCACCTGTTTTGATAGCTATGTAGCCATTATTGTTGGTCAGGTCTTGCACGTCCAATTTTTGTGCTTTCGTCAATAGTATCCACATAAAGATTGTAATTAGCAGTTCCATATTGTCCTAAAAAAAATGTATGTACCTTTTAGATTTTTAAGATTGCTTGATATTGTTTTTATGAACCACTCTTTTTGACTTAGTTACTACTGTTGTATTGAAATGTTGTGCCACTATTTCTTTTTTGTATTTAGCCGATAATTTGTTTCCTAGTCTTTTGTTTATTTTTACGAAAATTACGTCTCCCTCTGCATATTTTTTTTGGTGGTGTTCTATTTGTATTGTGGTATGAAAGATCATTTTCCTGTTTTTCTACTAGTTTTTTAATGGTTTCTTCCCTATCTTTCGCCAGCAGTTCTGGATTGGTGCTAACCCGTCTGCCAAAAAATGCTTCTATAGGTTTTTTTCTTGTGACCGTGTGAACCGATTGGTTATACTCGTTTACAGATCTTTCCAAAAGTTCTTGAAATGACCGGTGTATCTTTTCGGTTTTCAAACAACACATAATTTCTTGTAAGGTTGAATGAATTCTTTCTATTTGACCATTAGAACAGCTAGTATAGGGGGCTGTTCGAAAAATTCTAATTCCAAATTCATTTTTGATCATAAATTTTATGGATTCTGAGCTGAAGGACTTCTCATTATCCATCACGAGGGTCTCGGGCATGAATGCATAAAGAATATCCCTTAGTGGTTGCCTTATGTCTTCGGCAGCTTTGGATTGTATAGGTTTTGCTATAGCGTATTTCGAGAATTTATCAATTGCTGTGAGAACCATGTCTTTTCCGACTAAAAATATATCCAAGTGGACTATCTGTCCTGGGAACTGCGGAATAGGTGTGGCTTGAATTTGTGGTTTCGTTGGATGCCAATCATATTTATTTTCTTTGCATACAACGCATTTTTTAATAATGCTTCTGATTTTTCTTGTCATTGCGGGAAAATAGCTATTTTCAAGAATTTGTGTTTTATTTTCCCTTGCGCTTCTGTGAGCGCGCTTATGTATTTTTAGGATAATTTCTTCTTGCTCTTGTTCGCTTTTAACATCTCTTACTTGTATGTTGGAAAATCTAATCTTATAGTTTCGGAAATGGTCTCGAAATATTTTTTGTATCATTCCTATAGTTGATTCGGATGCTTTAATACAATTTATGATTGATGGGTACAGATATTTTTTTTAAATTTTGTACTAAATTATTCGTATTAAATTCGGTTTGGGTTATTGTATGCCTGTGATAGTTGGGGAAAACAATTTCAAATTTGTAATCGAATGTAGGAACGATATTGAGAAAGATTTGGGTTTTGAACGCATTTATGGGGACGTCGACATGATATATTAAGTTGTGAGATGAGCTTTCTGCGCTATTTGTTGCTATAAAAAGTGTGTGGATATCAGTTTCTTGTGGTATTCTTGAGAGAGCATCAGCGACAAGGTTAGCCTTACCTGATTTGTACAGGAGTTCGTAGTTGTACTCTTCGAGGATAGCTTTCCAGCGTTTCATATTGCTGTTATTGTTCTTGTTACTCGAAGCGTAAATGAGGGGCTGGTGATCAGTGTATATCTTCACCTTACAAGAAATTTCGGAATAAATTTAGTGCCCATATTATGGCTAGAAATTCATTTTCGTTGGCAGCGTAGTGTTCTTCTGCCTTATTTAGTGTTCTTGAAATGAAAGAAATAGGCTTATTGTTCTGCGATAGAACTGCGCCAAACGCAAAGTTGGAAGCATCAGTTGTGAGTTCCATTTCTTTGCTAAGATCGGGATATGCTAGCATTATGTCTTCGGATATCAAGGTATTCTTTATTCTATTAAATGCTTCTTTAGCTACTGGATTTAAATTCATTGAAACAAGGGAAGATTTCCTTTTTGATATTCTTCTTTCTTCCCCTCTTAAGAGTGATGTCAGGGGCTTGGCTAATTTCGCATAGTCTCTTATAAATCGTCGGTAGTATCCCGACAGGCCTAGAAATGATCGAAGTTCCTTTAGTGTCTTAGGTTCTGGAAAATTCGCTATTGCTTCTACTTTGACCGGGTTTGTTCTTATTCCTTCCGCAGATATTATATATTCTAAGAACTCAACTTGTCTGTGAAAGAATTTGCACTTGTCAAGTTGTACCTTTAAGTTAGGGTCTTTCAAAGTTTTAAAGACTTCTTCGATATTACGCATGTGCTCGTCCTGTCTTACTGAAGATAATTATATCGTCAATATAGACATAACATCTCTTTCCAATATGTTCTCGGAGGATGTCGTCGAGGGCTCGCTGGAAAATTGACGGGGCATTTTTGTGTCCAAAAGGCAGCCTGGTGAACTCGTATTTACCGTTACAAATAGAAAAGGCGGTTTTCTCGTAATCAGCTGGTTTCAGTGGTATCTGGTGAAACCCACTCTTAAGATCAAGTACTGTGAAAATTTTGTTTTCGCGAAGCTACGAGGTGACAACGTTTATTTCTGGTATGGGATACCGATCCGAAATGGTTGCAGAGCTTAGTTTCCTATAGTCTACGACCATTCTATACTGCTTGTTGCCTTCTGAATCGGGCTTCTTGCTTACAATCCATACCGGGGAATTGTATGGGGACCGCGAAGGTCTAATGATACCATCTCGTAATAGTTTCTCTATTTGTTTTTCAATTTCCGTTTTTAAGGCGATAGGGTAAGGATAAAATTTGGTATAAATAGGTGTGTCAGTGTTCGTACGTATTTCACCCACTACTTTTGTTATAAAGGTAAGCCTTCCGTCGGGTTCCGAAAAAAGTTTCGCGTGTTTTCTTAGCAACATATTTAGTTTTTCTTTTTGTGACGGGGTTAAGTGTTCATCTCTTATTTCTATTGAGTTTAGGGGAGAATGAGATGCTCGCTGTTTCATTTTTACTTTGATATCCTTTCCTATTTCTATAAAGTTCTCGCCTGCATGGATAACAGCATTGAGCTGCTTTAGCGTTTCGTTCCCTTAAATACCATGGAATGATTTTAATGATGGCATTATATAAAATTTAATTTTTTCCTTAAGGTTGAATAAATTAGCGAAAGTGTGTTCTTTAATCTCCACATAACCTGCTACGGATTTTGCATAGAAAATATGTTTATTTACTAGGGGCTTCCTTACAAATTGGGGTTGGATATAGTTTTTGGTTGATCCTGCGTCGACTAAAATTTTTAAGGTCTTGCCGCTCCTTGTCATGAACTCTATGTATGGCAACGAAGAGCTCATCATTCTAAAAAATTAATATCATTAAGTTCTAGATATTCGTTGTCGAGCTGTGGTGGCTCTTGCGTCGAGTCTAGGCAATCTTTTAAAGTTTGGTCCTCCTGGTCGTCCAAATTTTCGATATCTGCTTCGTATTGTTGATACTCGGAATCTATATGAAAATTCCGTGCAATCTTCCTTTGTGGTTGATTAACCGATGGTGGAGGTCTTTCTCGGTTGTAACTTGGCTTTGGCCTATTCATGTAGTCTATTCTCCTAGTGCGTAGACTTTAGTCTACCTCCATCGGCTCTGGAGCAGGTTGTGGCCTAGGACCTTGGGGCCTAGGAGGCGGTTGTGGGTGGAAATCATAGCGCCTATCCGGTATAAACCTTTGGGGATTGTTAAATTGGACATTTTCGCGAGGAGTTTGTGGATTATGAGCAAGCTGAGGAAAGAATCTCATCGGGCGTGAACGAGTAGGAAGTTGCGGGTTACGAGCAACTTGATGTAAATTCTGGTGATTACGTGTTGATTGCATTTGGGAGCTATATCCGCTTCTACCAGGATTACCACCGTGAGCGTAATTTGCTCGATATGTTTGATTCTCAAGCTTCAAACAAAGGTGCAGAGCTTGAGGGAGATCTACCGGCTCTCTCATACCAGGGAGCTTCGGAAGATCGCCATTTAATCCCCGTATAAAAGTATCAAGGGCTTTATCCCTGTAAGTCTGAGTTAGTAAGCATACAGATTCGTTTGATGCATTTAGGCTTCCTAATTTGTTTAATATTAATGACAAATGCTTGTAAACTCTTTGGTAAAAATCTTGCACCGAGGACCTACCCTGTATTAACGAGGTCATCTGATATTCGAGAGTCGCTAGGTCTCTCTTGTCAGCATAGTGGAATGATAAGCACCTTACAATGGCTGTCCAGTCAAGCGGAGTATTGTATGACTGCAGTGCTATATCAGCCTCCCCCACTATTTTATTTCTAATGGCTTTCAGTATACCGTAGTATCTGGGTGTACCTTTTGTGTTCTCATATATTTGCAGAACACGCTCTACGCTTTTCCTCCAAGAGTTGAATTCACCCTGGCCTCCGGAAAATTCGCGTAAGCACTTCACTATGTCGGGAATCTTGTCAAGATCTCCCAAATTATTCCTATACTGTTCGTCTATTGCCTGGTCATTGACTATGTTCTATCCTGAGTTAGGGTTAAGGGTTGCTTGTATTATTTGTGGAACCTGTCGTTTAAATACTTCTGTCGCTATGTTAGAAATTAATGCGTTCAGCTCGTCTAAACTAATTTGTACATTAGGCGCACGGTTACTGCCTTGAGGAAGGACAGCAGGTCGTATCAAGTTTTCGTGATTCGACATGTTTGAATTCTAAAATTTGTGTCGTGTTATATTTGTTCTTATAGATTTGATAAATGTATTGTGACAATGATTCAAATTCGCTTTAGGCTTTAGTTTGACAAAAAAATGTTGTTCAAAATAAATGTATTGTAGCACTTATTTAAATTTATTCAAGATAAGCTTTAATTTAATCTAAATATATTTTTTCCAAAGATTGTTTCTTCATATAAGTAAAGAAATATATACTATTTTTCTCTAATTTTAATCTATTTATTTTCTACCTTAATTCTTCTGGAAATTTGTTAGAGTTGATAGTCGGCTAGTACGTAATGCTTCCCGTTTGCTGCTGCTACTAAGGGACCGTTGTCTATCAGGTTGTTTCCTTTAATTTGTCTGCTTCTGACTTCAAACTCGGATACCTTCACTCGGATGCTTCTCACTTTTACTCGGACGCTTCCCATTCACAATTAATTTCCGCTTCGTGGTTACTTCTTCACTGACTCTACTTCTTTTCTTTTTTATTTCAATGTATGTAACTTCACAGTTTCTAGTTTAATTTAATTTTTCTTATTAATTTTTATTTCTCAATTAAATTGCACAGCTTCAAGTTTAATATTTTATTTATTAATTTAATTCCACAGTTTATAGTTTAATTTAATTTTTTATTAATTTTAATTTTTTTAATTTAATTCCACAGTTTACAGTTTAATTTAATTTTTTATTAATTTTTATTTCTTAATTTACTTTCACAGTTAATAGCTTGTGTTTTACACCTTTTGCATTTAGTAACCCCTTTTATTTAATTGGAGCTTTGTTTCGCGGCAAAGTTCTTTTAAAAATAATGTTCTTCCTTAACAGGGTAATACTGTTCTTTCGATATGTTTTGCACGTTTTTTCCGCTTCTTTGTAATCTACACTTTATTCGGGATTATCGTTAACTACACGGCGAACTTAAGAAGGAATGCGCGGTAGACTTAGATATTTTTTTACTCCTCTGTAACTGTACTACTTCAGGACTTTTGTTACAAAACGATACCCGTTTTTTATTTGCTCGGGCGCCAGTTAAGAAATTCCTTAATGGGATTTCTAAAAAAAATAATTTTTGTTTTTCCGGTCAGCACGACCGCACTTTATTTAAATCAGAACTCAACTGATTTTACAATATTTCTTAATTTATATTAAACTAAATGACCTAAATCTAGAGGTGGCGTGATTTTACAATAATTGCACTATTGCAGTTTTTGGGAAATACTTTAATATATTATTGCTTAACAATAACTGCACTATTGCAGTTTCTGGGAAATACTTTAAAATATCATTGCTTAACAATAATTGCACTATTGCAGTTTCCGGGAAATACTTTAAAATATTGTTGTTTGACCTAATTGACGAAAGACGCTGATTAAGTCAATTGTAAAATATGTACTTATGATTAACTTATTGAGAAAGAGTTCGTTAACTTTGTTTGAGTTAACTTATATATTACATATGCGTCGGATTGCTTCTTTCGGGGAAGTAGATGAACGTTCGGTTATCCGGTATATTGCTTACGGTATAAAGGGTAAACACGAACATAAAATATGTTTGTATGGTGCAAAATATTATAAAGGACTTAAAGAATAATATGAAGTATATGAACACATATTTTGACATAAAGATGAACATGAAAACAAGTACAAAAGGTATAAAGCAACCAACAACACTAAACAAATTCGATGTTTTAATTATGGATCTCAGGATCATAAACGTAACGCCTGTACAGTAGAGGGCCCGAAGTGTTTTAAGTGTAATAAAACTGGGAACATATCAAGAGATTGCAAGAAACCTCCATTTAATAAATTAAATTGTACAATGAGAAAAGCAAGTTTGAAAAAACTATTAATAGATGAACAAGAATTTGATTGTTTGATAGACAGTGGCGCGGACATTTCGTTAATTAAAGAAATAATTTTTAATAAAAGAATTAAAGGGGGGTGCTTTAAAATCATGTGAAGTAAGGCCATGATGCCTTTAATGCAGGGCAACTCAACCCTTACACTCAGGAAACGAGTACCAATCGAATTTTTTACACATATTCACATACGCAACCCGAACAGTAACGAAATTCACATCAATGAGAGAAGAGAAAATAAAAATTTTATTCATAGACAACAGCAAATGCATGACTAAATTTTCAACCCGCGTTGCCACCGTTCGATTTTTTGTATTCTTGGATGGATGAATTTATATATATTATGCTTCTTAGTAATTTTGTATGATATAAAAATGGTTTTATAATATTTTATATCTTCATTGGAAGATAGTATTGTCTATAATAGAATTTTTTAATATAAGCCTTATGAAAATTTTCCACAGAGGAACATTTTTTTTAAATCGAAAGAAATGTTATTATTTACTTAGCTGTACGAGTATTTTAAAATTTTTGGTTCATTATTTTTACACCATTTACAGTTTTATCTCCGAATTTTCTTATCATATTTTAGAAAATTCTATTTATTTATTTTTCATTAGCTCATAGTTTATTTTATGCAGCCAAATTAATAATATTAAAATATTTCCCAATTTTAACATGAAATTCTATGTGTATAAGATGGAGGAAAGTACCTAATATTGCAGTAATTTTTTGTTTTTTTTTTATAAAAAAAATGCGACTTGCCTTGTCGAACTTTAACAGTCAATTAAATTAAATTTTTGTGTGCGCTTAGGAGGCCAAAAAATTATACTACATACAAGGGCTCACAGCGATAAGGCCGGTACTCTGTTTGAATTTTCGAAAAATGTTTAGCAAAATTGTTTTCAGAAAAATTTCACGTGTTTTTCACGAGTAAAAACAGAGTAGATACTAGTTTACCAAATTTTTCCACGCATATGCCGACTAAATATTTTTTGTATGGGCTTTGAAAGCATTTCGGTCGAAACTTTGAATAGAATATAGGCTATAAAAACAAAAATCAATTTCGCTCATTGTATAAAAGCGAAAACTAAGTTTGCTTTCTTATATTATTATCAATTTGATTTTGTGATCAACGGCAACAACTTGAAATGTTCTTTCTTGTTCACATAGTTGCCAGACAAAATAGATGGAAAATCGTCAAATTTTGGAGAAAAGACATCAAAATCTTCATATTACTTTTTCAAATCGTTAATTTGAAATTATTACGGTAGTTTTATGAAAAATACCGCAAAATTTCTACAGTTCAATTGGAAGTATTCGTAAAATAAGAAATATTTTTATACCTATAAATATTTTGAATTTTTTATTTTTATTTTCTTTTTTCCGAGACTCTATATCTCAGAAGTTACTTTGCCGATTATTATTATTTAGATTTTTTAATTAGCTTCTTTAATGTAACTATCCCCTATTACTAATATTTTACGAATTATATTGCTAGAAGTACGAGTTTCAACGTCTAGTAAAGTCCTTATATAGAATTTTTTCAAAATTACAAACATTTTAATAGATGAATTCACTTGAAAGCAAATTTTTTGATTTGTAAGTCTTTTTTTATAAAATATGTTTTTTCTCTTAATTAAAAGTAAGAAGCAAAATGTTTTTATTCCACATACATATTTAGATTTTTTTACTCCTCTATTATAATTTCCTGGACTTGGTCTTTTAAATATTTCGTTCAAATTTAATATTTAAATCACGTTATTTTTAAACAGAAATAACGGAACACAATATTTTTATGTCAGATAAAATGGCAATATATAAGTCAAAATATTCCAACATTATGTACATTAATAAATTCGGAAAAAAATTTAAAATAATTTTAGCCTTACACATATTGCGTGGAGTGTATAATTTATTCACTATAAGGAAGTTCGCCTGTAATAATTAAATGTAAGAAATACATATTAATGAAAACTTTATTTAAATATTTCATGTCATTTTATTTTTGGCATAAAAAGTCGCAAAAATTACGTCATGTCTGGCAACATTATTTGTACGCAGTTGTTTAAGAAAACAGTCACTAAAACATGAAAAATGCACAAATACATTATACTTAAATATTTTCTCCCATTATACTTAAATATTTTCTCCGATTGAGGACCCCTGCTTTAATGCTCAATTGAATGGGAGATAAAGCCATAATAGCCTTATTTTCCAGTCATTGAGAGTTAAGGGCATATCCAAAATTCGCGAAATGAGAGATATAGCCATATTTTTTTTTGCGAATGTGAGATAAAGCCATATTTTCTTAGAATATTGTTATGCATGGTGTAAACATTCTGTAAAAGGGAAAATCCTTAGTCCCGGCCGAAAGCCGGCAATGCAGAAAATCTTTCCTCAGCGAAGCCACTGTTCGACATACATAGAGGAGAAAATTCTTAAGCCCGGCCGAAGGCCGGCAATGCAAAAAATCTTTACTCATCGAAGCCACTGTTCGACATACATAGAGGAGAAAATCCTTCAAAACTGAAATGAGAGATAAAGCCATTTTCTAATATTGCTAATGTGAGCTAAATAAGGCCATGATGGCTTTATCTCCCATTCAAATGTTACAAAAAAAAAAAAATTGCTTTATCTCCCAATTGATTGAGAGATAAAGCCATCATGGCCTTATTTCACATGATTTTAAAGCGATTTTATGATAAGCGACAACATATAAGATATGAAAGCAAGCTGCAAATTCAAAAAGTTCAAGATGAGTATAAGAAAAATTATGATCGCAAAAGAAAGAAGAATGTGGACTACAAGATTGGTGACTTAGTAGCTATTAAAAGAACCCAATTCGTCACCGGGAAGAAGCTCGCTAATGAATATCTTGGACCTTATAAGATAACAATAGTGAAAAGAAATGGTCGATATGCGGTTAAAAAATCTGTTTTGTTCGAAGGACCAAATTCAACCAGCACGAGTAATGACTATATGAAGCCATGGTGTAATTCTAAAGCTGATGATGATGGTAGCAGTTCCTCCGAGACGGACAATTAGTCGGATGGGCGAATGTGGGATAAAGGGGTAGAATAACGGACGGACGTATGACGTACCTCCATTCTAAATTATACAGCACATACGAATGATGAGATAGGAGAAGAAGTAATAAATAAGTAGTCAGTTGAAGATGAAAAACTAAGTTGTTAAGTAACAATACAAGTTGTAAAAGTCGTTTTTTCAAGTTGTCGAAAAGTTGTTTTAAGTCGGACGGACAAAATTATGCATATTTGCTTAAATAATTTTCTAATAACTACTTACATACAATTTTTTTGAATTTCTTAAAATAAAATACTTAAAATAAAATTGAGTTTTAATGAATTAAACATATTCGAATATTAAAAGAATAATCAGTGTTTAATTTAACTTTTACTACATAAATAAATGTATAAAACTAAGGCGTACGCCTGCAAGCTTGTTTTATGCGGTAGGTGAGGAAATATCACGAAAATGCAGTTTCTGTTTAGTAATTGAAAAATTGTTTACTATTTTCAACTTTAGGCTTAGCATTCTCTTCTGTCTTCCTCTCTAGGAACGTAAAAAAATTTCCCATTCCCTAATTTTTCTTTTTTTAAACAAACACTGCAAAATCTCATGATGATATATTCACAAAAACTACACAGATATGTTTACATTGTATTATTAATATATAGTTTAAATTTACAATATATTTTTAAACCAATGCACAGTGGTTCAGTAGTAGGACATAGTGGTCAAATGTCTATGTTCGATTTTTTTACTGTTAGTTCGCTGTAATACTCACTATTAGTGGTACTACTAAAATATGCAAAAAGATTTGCAATCGGTTGTTTTTTACATTTACTTTAGTGCATCGGAAGTGAACAAATCAAAACAACTTTCCTTATCTTTTTTAGCAGTGCTAATAAAGTTAATTTCTAGTGCGTGTTTTTCAAAGAAAACCACATTTTTGATTTATTGTTTTACAATGGATATTTAAGTTGAAGGTGATTACCGTTATTATTATGTATTTAATAATTTTTTAAGCAAAATGTATTTTGCGGAAAGCGGTTTCACTACAAATCAATTTTTACGTAAATCTTTTTTTAATTAAGGTATTAACTATGTATGTCGGCGTCTTATGACGCCTTCAAGTTACGTATCAAAATGTTCCTCATTATCTGTACTTTTAATTTAAAATGAACTTATCTGCGTTTGTTTGCGAATGTGCATTGTACAGAGGGTCTTCGTCTCTACGACTAGATTCGTAGCACATACATATTTTTTACCGTTTGTTGCTCACTGCACAGTTCATGTTTACGATTTGATTTATTGCTTTATTTCTTCACAATTTTTAGGACACGATTAGGTTTAATTGCCGACAAAGCTCAAAGTGGCGGAAGTGGCACATCCAATGACGGAGACACTGCAAGAACTTTTTTTTTATTCAGCTATATCTATCATCTGAAATAACTGGTTTAGATCAAGCATTTATTGATCGGTGTCATCATCTTTTGCAATGTCTTTCATTGGGAAACAAAATTAATAGTGCAAAATTTAGAGATTACTCGTTAGGAACCGCGCGAATGCTTATTAGTACGTATTCATGGTATAATTTGCCTGCTTCTGTTCATAAAGTGTTAATTCATGGATCGGAAGTAGTTGATCACAGTCTAGTTTCCATACGCGAGCTCTTCAAAGAAGCCGCTGAATCTTGTTATAAATTATTTAAGCAATTCAGACCAGACAACACGCTAAAAATGTCTCGTGTTGTCACTAACACTGATCTTTTGCATAGACTTCTTCTAAATTCCGATCCGTTGATTTCTTCTTTACGTAAATTATCACAAAAGAAGAAGTCTATAAATAATGTACAAATGTTGTATTAAATTGCCGTTATAAAATTTATTATATTTTTTATATTAATAACTAACATTTTTGGTAAATAAATTATTATAATATTATATTTAAAGACTTTTTGTTATCCTATTTTACAGTAATTGTCCCATAAATACCGTAAACATATTAATTTTTATGACTATAGCTGAGTAAACTACCTATGACCGCTTTCCTTAGAAACTTGAACCACTGTGCAATGGGCAGAAGGTATGTATGTACATACATATGTTGATAAAATTTTTTTATTTAAAAATTTCAAACAACCAAAACAGGTAGTAAAAATAAAACATAAAATTGGGGCGAATTTTACAATTTTTGACAATCTGTTCACTATCACCTGTGCTGATGCATATACCTGTTTATTGTACCATGACTAATACCTTCTTAATTTTTTTATAAATTTAAATTTTCTTAGTGGGAAGTAAATTGGTATAAAAATTCCATGTGTTTCAATTCAAACTTTATTAATCTTATTGATTTCCAAAATTTGCTTTTCATAAAAGCATTTATATGTTGTTTTGCGAAAAGCATGTTAGGATAAAGCATAGACTAATAAATATAAAAAATTTTAGATTTCATGATGTTTACACATCTTATATCTTATACAATTATCGGCTTGTCAGTAATAACATTTATTTTCCCAGTCACGATTAGGGTTCTGCGCATACTAACATCACTTTCAGGCCCCTTGATCCGGAGAACAGCTTTGCAGCAATATTGAAGTACTTAATCGTGCACCTAGATAAGTTGCCATGTGTTAAAAATTTGCATAAATTTCAGTATAATTTACGCAGTTACAGTGAGGAGGAGTGAATGCGGTTCCACCAGGATCTAAGAGTGATGGAGTATATGTATCAGGGTCGATGGCACGATAAAAAACTAGAGAACTTTCATTTATCGACTAGAATAATTTTGCCGAAAGTCCACAGATACACACACACATATATATATATATATATATATATATATATATATATGTATATATATATACTTATATGTATAGGAGTCATACTATCAACAATTATATTAGGTTTGACGAACGTAATAAAATGTTTGCAACTTTCGACGGAAAGTATTCTTACAGTAAAGTGAATTAAAATCATTGATGTATTCCCAACCATTGAACAGCTCTAAATTTCGGCGCCACCATAAGTAGGTTAGACTTCGCTTATGGTGACAAACGTCGTATTTGCATAATCGAAGAGGAGACAAGATTTTTTATTATATATTTAGATACAAATTGTTTTATATATTTTATGTCTATAGATCAGGGAAAGGCAACCTATACTATTACATTTTGCGATTGTATTACTTATTACTCTCTGCGCTCTCACCACGAATCGGTATTGCCAATCAACTTTCGTCGCTTCTCCCCAATTAAAACTTTAAAATCTCCAAAAGCTAACTTAATTTTATTATGGGTATTTGCAATATATTAGAAAATTAGTATCGGCATGGCATTGGAGCAAAATGATGTTTGTGACTCTGTATGCAGTGATGGTGTGTAAAAAATAAGGTTTTGTAGTACATCTGACAAAGAGTAATACACATATGTATGTATATGTTCATTGCATCATTCACCAGCAAGCATTATTTGCAAAAAGTTTGAATGTAATGAACACTTAGAATTGTGGTTCAAATTGTTAACAAAACACGAGGTAGTCATGAGGGAATGTTATATATATATAATTTTCCGCATCTCTTCATACTTTTCGCTAAAGAATTTGCCTTTTTCTGTACTAGAATCAGCAATCATTTTTTTCATAAAGATTTCTCCACAGTGATCGGACTCACATTGCTTTCTGGCAACGCTGATTCTTAAAGTATGCGATAAACACAACCTGCCCGTTTGAATGCTGAAACTAGACTGATTGAAATTGTTTACAGCTCTACAATGCGTGTACACACGTACGTAACAGAAGAGTAAATGAAAGGGTGCCGCGCCCTACATTTGCCTTTCCCTGCTATCAGGGCTGCCACAAATTTTTCGTGAAAAATCAGCAAATTTCCCAAAAAAATCGGCATTATCGGCACTTTCATTTCTTAAAATCCGCAAAAAATCGGCATTAATTAAAAAACTTATTTTGACATATAAATAAAAACAATTCAATATATTTTATTAAATATTATACATAAAACGGCATGTATAGATCAATAATTGTGCACCTCACAAGTTTTGAAATTATTTTGGGGTTTCGTTTAATCTCCCAATTGGCAATTTAAAAGAAAGAATTTATTATTTTATTCATTTAGAATGACTTTTACTTAAAAAAAATACATAAGATCAACTTGCTTTTTATAAAACAGTATAAAATAATTAAAAAAGATATGTGGTGTCGTGGGACACCGGATAGGAACGCAGTTCCTTATTATAAAAATATTAATTTTAAGTTCTATTCGAGGTATAAAGAAAATAATTATTCGGGTATACATTTTTTATTAGGATTTTTCTTTTCGCCGATCAACGAAAATACAGAATCAGTTTTGTTCCCAAACGAAATTGAATTCTGTCACGGCCCGGCTGCGTATGATTAATATTTGTTTGTATGGAATTGTATTACTCATACGTCTTAAACATTGAGTTAGAAACAATATATCTTACGTTACGGACGTTTCTTCCCGGTTAGGGTACCGCAACGTCTCATAAGGAACTTCGTTCCAATTAAAATATATACGTCTTTTCCAATAGTATTTCAAAATTTTGCTATTATATTTCAGAATTTCCTAAAAATTAACTCTACTCGTAGGTTCTAAAATAGGAGTTACAATATACAATTAAAAATTTAGAATATTATCCTAAAATTTTTGAACAAAATTCGTAAATATAATACAAAAATTGGAAATAATGTGGTTTTCATAAATCAATCATATATATTAGATTTTGACATTTTTATTAAATCGTTATTTATTTCGCAATTAGAGTTTTTCATTTTCAAATAATCTTTAGAATAAAGAATTCCTTCTTTTAAAGTTTTTTTTTCTAAGGAACATCGGAATTTCGTGCACAGCTACAACAAGGTAATTGAATTGTTATTAAAAGAAGAATTATATAATAAAAGATGTTCCACACTATTATTAAAAAATCGGCATTTTTTAGGGGTAAAATCGGCAAATCGGCATATTGAAATTTTTGGAGTAAAAAATCGTCAAAATGCCGATAAATCGGCATTTCTGGCAGCCCTGCCTGCTATAGATCATAGATGATCAAGCTTCTCTTGCCCTATAACGCGTTATAGGAAAGCAAGAAACAAATAAATTCTGCTTGCGCAACAAACAGCGTTGTCAACTTTGAAATTTTGAAAAGCACTAAAGTCGGACAAAAAACACGTAATATTTGAAAAAAAGCACTAAATATAAATATTTTTTATTTTAATTGCCTTTTATTTAAAATATGATTTTATTTAATTTTTTTTCTATTTAACACATTTATTAACAAAAAATTTATATAATTAGAGATCATTTATTACTATAGTATTGTATTATTTTTAAGCTTAAGGTCTCTTTATTTTTATATAAAACATTTTATTTTTCAATATGTCGTCACTCCTTTGTGGAACTTCTTCAGGAAATTAATTATTTTTATATAATTAATTTCCAACAAAAATAAAGAGACCTGCTTAAAAATAATAGAGTACAATAATAATTTTATAATTAAAAAGCAGAAGAATTTTAGATCATTTATTACTAATTTTAATAATTCATATATTACACTAAAAAATAACTCAACATATTGTAAATATCGCCATAGAAAATGCAATAAATTTTTTAAAGTGATGCACTTTCTCTGCCATATTTTATTTCTTTTAAGGTAACAAAAGTAAAATAACAAAATATATTCATATAATAACGAATGAATTTCAATTTGTATTTGTTAAAGGTCAATATCTAAGTCCGTGAATTCCTCATCACGGTCATCTGCCCATAATACCGTTTTTATTTCATATTCCAACGTTCTATAAACCATTTTTGTATTAATATGAATATTGACCTCATCTGGAATTTCGTACGTTTCGCAACAAGAATTTTCCCTTTTAAGTCCGTTTTTGATTTGTAAAAGCGCATTAACTGAATGCAGCGACATTCGGTTCTAATTTTTCTTTTTAAAAGATTCATTGAGCTAAAAACTCGTTCTACTTCAGCATTGGAATATGTTAAAGATAAAATTTTAATAGCAAAATTTTTTATTGTCTGGTGCCACCGAATGAAAAAAAGCACTAAAAACCAAAAAGCACTGAAGCCAAAATTTTTCGCGTAATTAATTTCAAAAAGCACTAAAAACAGTGCTAAAAGCACTGAGCTGACAACGCTGGCAACAAACAAATATGTATACGAAAAAAAAAATTTTTGTTTCTCTCGCTCTCCTTAGGTTTTGGCTTCTCTTTAACATAGAGCAGGTATGGATAACAAATACTTTTCAATTGTAACTATATTTTGAGTTGAAGGGCTTATTGCTACTACTCTTATGTTTTGCATTTATAATTGTATTTATTGTATATAACACAATATTTTTATTTATTAGCATCGGACTGATGAAAATTTTATTTATTTTGTAAACTCGTTTATAATAAATGTTTATTTCAAATAAATATATATTAGCTTATTCAGATTTATGTATGTATATGGCCTGGGTACTCTTTTGTTCTTGCGTACTTTGCTTAGAATTATTTTCATGGTAGAAAATGCTGCTGCACAATTATATATACATATGTATGTGGTACCAAACGTTGAATACAGTTTGTAGATATGTCTTCAGTTTTTTCGATAAACAGAAAGTGATTCAAAAGCATTTCCACCTCTGTTAAAAGTAAGCAGAGGTTTTGCCACACACAAGCGCAACTGTGTTTATGGCAGTGGTGTTCAGCCCATACAACAATTGTTTAAAAAATTTACACACATTTGTTATGCTCTTATAAAAATTTTCATTCAGTCGTCGTTGAGCAGGCGATGAGAACACATGCGGATGGTTGTTGTCATTTTATTTCAGAAATTTTTTAAGCATTGTTGTTGCTTCTTGTTGGACGAAGCATAGCAAACACAACCGATTCAATTACAATTGAACACAACAATTAAACTCGAAATTGAATAAAAGCATTCACGGAATGAAATGTGAGAAGTATTTTATGATAAATGATGCTTTTCATAACATTCAAGTTTTAATCTTACATAAAAAACTGGTTTAAATAGATTTATTTTTGTTCTGTTCTATTTTTTGATATTGATAACTGCTATTTACGGTCCCCGATATTTTTTTCTTAAAATTAAAATTACATTCACTTAATAAGATGTTTATATATGGCAAAAACTCTGTCTGTCTTATTTTAAGCGTTTGACATTATGTTTGCTGGGCAAAATCTCTCACCTATACATCTTCACTTTTGATTTTGAACACCACTGGTTTATGGGATAGTGCACATCGCTGCTATAGATTAAAATGGTTACAGACAGCGTTGCCAGAAGCTTTGAGAAGAAAATCATCATATGCCGGAAAAAAAATCATATTTTATGGATAAAAATCATCATTTTTTTAATAAAACATTTTATTTAAAAATTATAATTAATATATATTAACATATGTATTTGAATTATTATTGTTTAAAGCATTTACGGCGAAACCTGTACTTATGTTTATATGGTGACAAACCATATTTTCGCTGGTATTGTCGTCATTGACAAAATCGGAGAAAAGAAGCAAACTTAAATTTTTAATCACACATTCACCAACCAACAAATAGGAAACTTAGAAAAACACTCAACTGATTTCATTAGAACAATAACAGTATGTATTTATTTAAATAAATATTTACTTATTTAAGAAAGCTTAACAAAAAATAAATTCAGATTAAAAAGCACATGTCCTATGAAAAAGTTTTATGAAGAACTATTACTAACTATAATATATACCGGGTTTCATATTTTTAATAATATCTTGGTCTATTTTTAAATTATAGCAGGAACAGTTTCCTATTGCTAAGTAATCTTTTGCATATAAGATACCTTCGAGAGTGCTGTTGTCTAATCTATTTCTATATTTAGTTTTTTTTAAATTCACTGTTGAGAATATTCGTTCGACATTTGCTGACGAAATGGGAAGACATATTAAGTTTTGAACAAATTTTGACAGCACCGGAAAAGCTGGAATGTTGTCAGCACGAGTTATTTTTGAAACTTTTGACCAAAATTCTTCACAGCTAAGATTATCTAGAGTTGTAAAATGGTCACTGAATTTTATAAAACGGAGTTCTCTAAATTCGTCATCTATGTTTTGAATATCCTTTTCACTAATTAAATTTGGAAAACTGTGTATTAAGCCTGTCAAAGAATTAATTTTTCTATTTATAATTTTCAAAGGGCCAAGACATGAGAGCTCTTTTAAAAACATGTCGTTAAAATCAAATCGTTTTAATATTTGTTTACATAACTCAATGTAAAATGCCACACAATTTTCAATAAATTCATTTTTTTCATTTGCAGTGAGCTTTGAGCTAGAAATCTTTTGTTTAACAAAAACACCCAGATAGACTTCTTCGCTATGTAGAAATAGACTTTTGTTTTCAACGTCAAGGTCGTTATTGAGACTCATGTTCACAAATTCTGTTTTTATAAAATTGTCTAAAATTTTTAAGTAAAGGCGTTGCAGTTCCTCATACATTCTATGTATTTGACAGGATGAACTTTGAAAAATTTTGTTTACGTTATTTACAATATGGAGAATATACTTTAAAAAACACAAATAAAGTTCATTTATGTCATTCAACTTGTTTTTTACAAATTGGGTGCTATCTATATGATCTATATTAGAGGCAAACGCGAAATATATTTTTAATGGTTCATATAACTCGAGAACTCCTACAACTACAGACTCTAATGATAACCACCTAGTCTGTGAGGGGTGTAGCATTTTTTTTTGGTTTATATTCCAAAAGCATTGCAACTTTTTGGAATTGCGAATTGCGTTTTGGACTATTCGCTATGTAATTATATATATCGCGTACTAAGGACTCTACTTGAGGTGGAAGTTTAAGACAAGCATAAGAAGAGCAAAGCGCAACTGAATGACAAATACATTTAACAACAAATAAATTTGGAGTTTCATTCTTAAATAACCTGGCAACGGAATGATTTTTGCCTGTCACATTTGGAGCACCATCTGCTGCGAATCTTATTAAATTTTCTTTGTACAGTATTTTGTGTTAGTAGTTAGGAACTGTATGTGCGAGAACAATTAAAATACTCAAATTTGGCAATTAAATTTTAAAATTTTGAAATTTTAATTGCCAAATTTGTGTTAATGGGTTTTTTTTGTAATTTGATACTTTAATGTGTGTGTATTTTCCCACGGTTAAATAGGGATGTTCACATTGTTGTTGTTTAATTTTTTTTTTATAATGTTGGGGTAGGCGTTGGAATTTTTGTCTGTCCATATGAGACCTTGGGAGTTTTTGTCTGTCCGTATGAGACCGTGGGAATTTCTGTCCGTCCATATGTGAGGGTAGTTTGGTGGAGGGGTGCTGTAGTAACCAAAATGAGTTTGTATAAGTGAGCATGAGACCGTGGGAATTTTTGTCTGTCCATATGAGAGCTTTGGAGTTTGTGTCTGTCCATATGTGACCTTGGGAATACATGTTCGTCGGTATGTGAGCGTGGGAATTTCTGTCTGTCCATATGTGAGCGTAGGAATTCAGTCTCTACATGGGTGCTATGGCCTAATAGAAAATAAGAAATTTTTAGTATCTGACACAACATTTTTTAGGAAGTACAATATCTCAAAAGTGTTGTATAAATGGATGGCCCTAATGTTTGTGGTTCGTTTCTTCTTGCTGGAGTGAGATTTCTTATTTTATTTTTTAGCTTGTTTTTAATTTTGGTGTGTGTTTACTTAAGATATTTTTAATTTTGGTGTGTGTTTACTTAAGATATTTTGTCCAGCAATTCAGTTATTTCTTTTTTGTGTGCAATGCTTGAGTGTGGGGGAATAATTTGATTATTCTGATCTTGAAGACGTTGTGAAAAAAATTACTATTGCATAAATATTGAATCTGATATTTTGTTTATTTTATACATGACGATCATCGATGGATTTTATTTGGGGATCTGGATGGTGGTGCGATTTCTGTATTTTGTAGAATATGAATATTTATGCTATGTTTAAGTGTGTGTGTTTTTGTGTTCTGAGAGGCGATTGGAATGTCTGCCTGTCAGACAGGCTGTGTGTGTAACGATTGGTGAGTCTGTATGACAGTCCGCTTTTTTGCTTCCCTGGATTTAGCGCAAGTGGGTCAATATGAAACGAAATAAATTTGTAGATATTTATGTACGCATATACATACAAACAAATAATAAGCGTTTATTCGTTGTGCCCAAATATTCCCTTGACCATTTGAATGAATGAACCATTGTGTTTGTTTGTGTGTTCTCTGAAATAAATATGTATGTAGGTTTTTATTTGAAATAAAAGACATTTATTTTAAGTTTTATAAGCATTTATTTAAAAGTTTGTTAACATTTTCATTTTTAAGTAAAATTGCATTCCTTAAGGCACAAACACCGTGATAGCTACAATACAGATATGTTGAATGCTTAGTTTCCATTTGTTTAAAATTAATGCAACCAATGTCTTCAATGTTATAAACTGTTTGATGAATCATTTTTTCTAGCCATATTTTCTTCTCTCCCCCCTTAACATATATTTGTGAATTTCTTATATTAGATTTTAAAAACTTGCAAACGCTTTGAAATGAGATTGATCCATCATTCCAGTTAATATGATGATAGTTTTTTGTTAACCAAACTGCTTCTCTCTGTTTTTTGACCGATAAACATGCGAAATCAAAAGGAGGTTTTATGATGAAATTGAGGCATTCGTTGTTGCTGAAAACTACAGCTAGTTCTTTTGCGATGAAGTCATTTGAATTATTTTTGAAACCTTGCAAGTCTACAAAAACAATATCACCATCCATGTTATTTAATTTATAAGACCTTCCGGACTTGACCTTTTATTGGTATGTATTCTATTACGCGGACATGAATAAGAACGCAGTAAGCTGATGTCGTTGCTGGAATATTTGTTGCTGTTTCAAATTCAATTTTTATATCAATCGGTCCGGTATTGACTGATTCGATCTGATAGCTTACATCTACTACAATAATTGGAGCGTCGTCTTTAAACTCCTGGGCAGTTAATAATGGTTGAGGCTCATTCATATAGTAGCTTTGTTGAAATCTTACATACATATCATATAGAATTGCATACCGTTCATTTTTAAATTTTATGTTAAGATCATCATATGGGTAAGAGGTTGAATTTAAATGTACTTTTAAATTAGTGAGGTCACAGTGAACAAATTTGTTATCTCGTTGAAATGCGACCAATACAAAACGTGGTCGCTCTTTACTTGCAGCTAATTTAACATTCCAAATATGACTTGTTCCTGTATTCAATTGTGGATTCATATGACAATCCCAGCTACGAAATGCCATCGGTATAGAAGCACCATTCTCTGATCAGATAATTGTACGTGTGGAATTCTCCAGGAGATGAGTGAAATTGTAAGTTTCGATTTTTCAGTAGAAACGCTCGAGAGTACAAGAGCTTCATCATTTTTATTGCGCAAGAGTATCAATTCATGCTTTCCATTAAGTATAACTTTGTTGTAGTCTTCAGCAAATCCCAAAAGCATTTTTAGTGGTACATAAAAATTAAAATACCCATTCTTAAGATTCAAATCATCAGTTTTATGCCATCCACCATTTTGCATTACAACGCTTTGAGTTGGTGATAGAGATACCAAATTTTTTATTGTGGTTGTTGTTCCTAAATACCTTGTATGATCGATTTCAATACCATTAAGCTCATAGCGGATTTCATCAAATAGATGTGCAACAAAGTTGTTTTTCAATTTAAAATTTTTAGAAAATTTTCCAGTTTTTTCATCTACAACGAAACCTTCCACATATACATATATAGCTCTCACTAGGTAACACGTACAAATCTTGATTTTGTATTGAGATTCGAATCTCATCATTATTATTGTACGATTGTAGATATGGTATGTAGGTATGATAGTCCTTTTTTATTATATTTTCGTCAGACAATGGCTTATCCAATACGTTTATTATTGAGCTCATTTTGTTTTCAGTTTGAAATTCAAAGACTTGAGAAAACTTTTGTTTGTTGTTGTAAGTGACCTTTGACGAGCAGATCTTTTCAATTGTGTTTTAGGTTGTAATATCTGTGGATGAGACTTGACTGCCGTATTTTGTGATATACTTGTATTGTATATTATCATTACTTAGTTGGTCTTAAATGTATTCGTATTGTAATTTCCTCTCCTCTGAAATTAATTAAATCACCGTTCTGATCAACCACGCGCAGTGATAGAGAACTTATCTCTTTGGTGTTTACAGGTAAATAGATGAGATTCCTTGGAATCTCATCTATTTTATAGCCTGCAGGTACATTAATCGGAAACTCATGAAGTGTGTGTGATTTTGAATTGTTCATATATGTGTTAGTAGCGATACCACTTTCAATTCGCAAGAGATTTACTTTAAAAATATTAACTGGAAGATCTGAGTAATGATCATCGGTCGGTGAATCCTAAAAGATTCCCAATTGTATTTTCTTTATTAAAATATATCGGGTCTTTAGAACTATTTATTTTAACTTGCATCGTATTGTTGTTAGCTTCTATAAAAATATGCTCTCCAGGACTGAGTCGTTTGTATTGCTCTTCTATGTAGTCAACTATATCTTTCAATTCATAAGATCCAATTGGTATTTCAATTACATATTCCCCTATATGAAACATATTGTTATAGGAGTCTACATTTGGAATACTGTTGTATGAATGAAAATCAGTTAGCGCACACTCATATGAGTCGTTTAAGTCAATGGGAGGAAAATAATTAGCATATAGCGCTGATGAGTTAGAGCTCAGAGTAAGTGTTATTGACATTATAACAGCCTGTTCACAAATAAATAAAGTTTAATACACACCATGGTTTATAAGAATAATTTGCATATATATTTCATAATCTTATTTTAAAATTAACATTAGTTATTAAAAATATTGATGTTATTGTCGTTGTTATCATTGCGGATGACGATTTATTTCGTTTTCCATCTATAGTATTTCATCTTTGCTTATCCAGGAATTGTGTTGATTAGAAAATCCCAACCATTTAACTAATGCTTTGCCCCCTTTCAGTCGAATCACCTTTTCAACTAGATATGTATTTGGAAATCTAGTTCTTGACAGTTCTTCCGTATAGAAGCCACCTTTAATAGGATTTCCAAGATAATCTTCTAATATGTATGTTGTAGGATATGTATTCTGAACTCTTTGGATTGTAAAAATTTCTGTTGTCCAATTCGGAGTATAGCCTTTCTCAAAAATATGTTTATATTTGCTAATACGTACATGGTCTCCTGCATTAAATTTTGACATTTTGTACATCTTTAAATGACTGTATACTGTATTTAGAAGTTGTTTTTCATTTTTTGAGTTGACTTTAATCGGTGGCATTTTAATGGTGCGATGAACTTTTCTATTGTATGCATTAAGTAAATCTCTGTATATGTCAAGCCAGTTGTAGGAACCATTAAAACTAAACTCTTTCCACATCATTCCTTTTAATGTTATATTGAATCGTTCTACTATTGATGCTTTCATGATGCTATACGTTGAGTAGTGATTGATGTTGTATTTATCCATCAATTGATTAAAGTGTTTGTTGAAGAATTCTTTACCATCATCTGTTTGTAAGTTATTTGTCACACGCCCCAACTGAAAAATAGTCTCCATTGCTTGCGTTGTGTTAACAGCTGTTTTTCTTCTCAGAGGTACTGCCCAAGCATATTTGGAGAATGTATCAATTACAGTTAGCAAAAATCTATAATTTTTATTGTATGTAGAATAGTTCCCCATTTCAACTAAATCCGCTTGCCAAAGATCGTCTATTCCTTTCATAACAACTCTACGACGTCCGCTCGATTGAAGACTATGATCATGCAAAAGAAGTTTGGAATGCTTTCAGCTGCAAAACCTTACAAGATTACATGGAAGTATATTTAAAAACGGATGTGCTCTTACTTGCAGATATATTTGAAAGTTTTAGAAAGGTTTGCAAGAACATCTACCACTTAGATCCATGTCAGTATTACACTGCACCAGGACTATCGTGGTATGCTATGTTGAAGCATACAAATATAGAATTAGAGCTTTTGACGGATATAGATATGTACAATTTCTTCAGGAAAGGAATACGTGGTGGGCTTGTACAATGTAGTAATCGTTATTCAAAAGCTAACAATAAATATTTAGCTGATTTTGATAGAGAGAAGCCCTCAGAATGTATTGTGTACTTAGACGCAAATAACCTTTACGGTTGGGCAATGTCTGAGTATCTACCTTATGGTGGATTCAAATGGATGTCAACTGAAGAGCTAAATCTAGATCCGACAACCATACAGGATAGTTCAAGCGATGGATATGTCTATGAAGTTACTTTAGACTATCCTTCTCATTTGCATGACTCTCACAATGACCTTCCTTTCTGTCCAGAAAATAAAAAAATTTTGCAGACAAAGCACATTAAATTACTAGCAGATTTTTCTACAAAATAAACATATGTCATACATTATAGAGTTCTTAAACAATGTTTGCAGTATGGTCTAGTTCTAAAGAAAGTACATCGAATTCTCACCTATATGCAATCAACCTGGTTGAAAAGTTATATAGACTTGAATACCAAACATAGGGCTACTGCAAAAAATGTTTTTGAAAAAAATTTTTTTAAATTGTTAAATAATGCAGTATATGGTAAAACTATGGAGAATGTGGAAAAGAGAAAAGATGTACGAATAGTTACTAACTGGAATAGGACAAACTGTAATCATTTAGGAGCTCAAGATTGGATATCTAAACCTAATTTTCATAGTTTGTCAATATTTTCTGAGGATATGGTAGCGATTGAAATGAAAAGAGTGAAAACCTATTACAATAAACCCATATATTTAGGATTTTGTGTATTAGAGCTTTCCAAATGGAAAATGTATGATTTCCATTATGGGTACATGCAACCCAAATTCAAGACAAACCTATCATTAAACTATATGGACACAGACTCTTTCATTTACACAGTACAAACTGAAGATTTCTATGCTGACATAAAAACTGACGTCGACCATAAGTTTGATACTTCAGATTACCCAAAAGACAATGTATATGGATTTCCTCTGGTAAACAAAAAGGTGTTGGGTATGATGAAGGATGAGAATTGTGGAAAGGTAATGAAGGAATTTGTAGGATTGCGATCAAAAATGTACTCTGTTAGTGTGCAATATCAAAGTGATATTAAAAAATCGAAAGGAGTAAAGAACTGCATTCTTAATAATAGCTTCATATAGAAATTGCTTATTCAATAAGTCGACTGTGTATGATGATATGCTAACATTTAAATCAAAAATTCATCAATTTTACTCAAATCAAATAAATAAAGTAGTATTAAATTATGCAGATGATAAAAGAAAAATAAGAAGTGATGATAAAAGTACGTATGCATGGTATCATTTTCGAATCGAAGAAACCAATCCCGATTATGAACTTGATATGCTATTGTGGGAAATTTGAAGATTAGAAAAGAAAGAAGCAATGGAATAACTGCAACTAATTTTTTAGGTAATAATTTCTATGTGTAAGTAGTTAAATCTAGTAATAAAAGAAACCATGTTTTATTTTTAAGTTAAATATTGTTTTATTGTTAAGAGAGAGTGAGAAAAAAACAGAATTTTACAAATATATTAAAAAACATTAAAGATTTTGTTTTATTCTGATTATTTAGTTTTAATGAAATAATGCATAATATGAATTAATTAAATGGCTAATTGCCATTTTTCTTAAATAATATACCGAACACCGGCAGGTGTCTGGTCCCTCCACACAATCCGGATGGCTCCAAGGACAGGATTTGAAATGGCCATCGTCCTTGTCTTCATCATCCATTATACCCATTTCTTCGTTTTGATCCAACATGTCTAGGAAATTTTTCATCATATCCCGGTGTTCATGTAGTTGACATCCTTCAAAGTTGATTAGGAATTGCACAATCTTGCCTCTTATTTGACTCATGTTTTTTTATTTTAAATTTAATCTTTTTATTAGCAAAATTTACTTGCGTTCCGTTTTACTGTTACTTTGCAACTATAATTGTTCATTTCAACGAACCAGTACGAAGGTGCATGTTATGAAATTTAAAAAACGAAGCCTGATCGTTTTTAATTCGAAAAATAATTTAAAATTTTGTGTGAACGACTCAAAAATATGTATACATATTTGTATCATCTCTCTATCTTTTTTCAACTACTTAGTTTTAAATACTTATATAGATTTCATTTCTCCTCACTTTGTCTTTTGTCAAAATAAAACAAAAAAATCATTGTATAACGATTTTCTGTTAGGCTTCTTACAGTCTAGAAAGCTAAAATCGAGATTAGTTTGCAATAAAAGTTCAAAGCTATAAGTTGTGAAAAATTTCTACCGCAATGGATCTGGTGAAAAAATTTAATTCGTGCAATACAAAAACCTTAATACATATAAAGGATCTAGATGATTCAATCAAATACAACATCCTACGTGCAGAGCGGGTAACAACAAAGTATGGAGAAACTGTTCAACTTGAGCTGGAAAACCATATAATGTTTCTCCCGAACTGATATAATGCATTAACCAATGTAGAATTAGAAGATCTTTCGAATGATAAATATCGACTACAAAGAAAAGGAGAGCGAAACCTGATCTTAGATAGCGAGATGCACGAGTTTTTGATATCAAATTCCCAGTACCCTGTTTGGCAGTAAAAATAAAAAAAATGTTATGTATATTTTGTAACTAAGACAATAAAACAACGAAAGAATTTTTTAAAATATACAAATATATGCTTGTGTTTTATTTCAACTCTTTAGTTGCTTCATAAAGAAATTTTAAACATAAATGACCACAATTAAATGTATTAAAGTTTTGATATTGATTGTAGTTGTATTCAATATTTCTACCTAGATATTTGATTAATTCTAAGGGAGGTTGTAAATTTCCAAAGCTGTCGAAATATTGTTTTTCATCCTTGTTTCTATAGTATGCTACCCAATTAGTACCTGGTCCTGCTGATAAATCTAAATTAATTATTCCACATTCTACTGTCCTTGGACGTTTTGGTAGAGAATCCAACATATAAACTCCTCTAAAGTGTGGAATATTTCTTGAAAATTTTCTTAGATCAAATTCTGATAATGGTCTGTTGGGTAGCATTTCTAATAGTTTTTTGAATGATCTTTACAAACAAGTCCATAACCGTTTTTATATGGTTTAAGGTACAGTCCTTCTCCCACAGCAATAGACTCCATTGCCTTATTGTGTCTGGTGGCTTCCTCAAGTTGTTTTTTTGCGTCCTTTGTTGCATTTACAGCCTTAGCTATAGCGGCACCTCCAGTTGTTAGACTACCAAGTGCACCTAGAGCAGTTAGAATTGGAATTAGCGGTAAAAATCCACCAATTTTTGGAACATTGATTATGCGTGGTATTACAACGCGTGCCTTTTTCCCCTTAAGTGATCTGTTGATAACTTTACGAGCGATTTTAATGGCCGAGTTAATGTCTTGTGGTTTTTCTTCCCGTAATGTTTTTGTTGCTGCTCTAATTGAACTATTGAACAGCTTTTTATCATTTAAATGAGTTCGTAACGATAGCCTTTGCCTATTTCTGCTCTTCTTCTCCATACCCATACCAAATTTAGTTTTTGCTTTCATTGCATTGGTCACCGTATATGCAAATGTTTCTTCTGCAAGACTGCTATTGTTTGAAAGAACTCTTTCCCAAGCTTTATTTTCAAGAATTTTATCAGCTTGGTGTCTACTGTTTAATTCTTTGTTTTTGGAGTAAGCTATATCGTGATTTTTGCAAGCAGCATCCAATAAATTAATTCCTTTATCTCCTCTATCTAAACGCTTTTGTAATCTTGTGCCAGGTCCACAGTACTGATATCCAGGAAGATGTAATTCAAAAGGTAGAGAATTTATTGTTTTATTTAGTAAACCTTCTCCAACGATAGTTTTCTTATGACTGAATGTTTTTTTATAAAACGTAACCATATTATTTTATTGTAGAATAAAAGATATTGTTTTGTGAATTTTACAAGTAGTTATTGAAATGCGCTTAGTAAAACAACACAAAAATATTTTAGTTCGTAATGTGGATGTACAAAAATAAGACATAGTTCCTTGCTACCAAATTCTATTCCAGCATTAATAGTTGGTCCCTCCAATTGTGGAAAAACTAATGTAATGATCAGTTTGCTAGAAAGTCCTAATGGTCTCAAGTTTGAAAATATCTATTTGTACTCAAAATCTCTGTATCAACCTAAATATGAATACCTAAAGAATTTAATTTCGCCAATTAAATGAGTCCGTTGTTCCTCCTAGCGAAGCTAAAAGCAATTCAATTATGATTTTCGATGATGTCGCATGTGAAACCCAAAACAATATACGTGCATTTTTTTGTATGGGGCGTCATAAGAATGTGGATTCATTTTACTTGTGTCAAACCTACACAAGAATTCCAAAACATTTAATAAGAGATAATGCCAATTTAATTATAATGTTTAAACAAGATGCGAAAAATATGAGACATGTATACGATGATCATGTTGCCAGCGATATGAAATTTGAAAAGTTTCAGTATATATGTCAAGAATGTTGGAAGGATAAATATGGATTTTTGATGATAAGTAAAGATAATGAACTAAACAATGGTCGCTATAGAAAATCATTTGATTACTTCATCGTAATATAAATTACTGTTCATCAAGGGTATCGCTTAGTACATAATCTGGCTTTAAACATGTGATTGTTATAACTGGTCATCTAAGCAAAAACTTGATCTAATACATAATAATCTGATCAGATACCTAACAAGCTGATCTGATAACCTCATCTGATAAACTGATCTGATACCTGATCTGATAACTTGATAAACTCATCTAATACCTGATCTGATAACCTGATTTGACACCTGATAAACTGATCTGATACCTGATCTGATAACCTGATCTGACACCTGATAAGCTGATCTGACACCTGATAAGCTGATCTGATACCTGATAAACTGATCTGATACCTGATCTGATAACCTGATCTGATACTTGATAAGCTGATCTGATAGCTGAAAAGCTAAAATGAATGAAAAAATTCTAAAAGACTTGGTGACAACAAGAAATATATTAAAGAAAAAGCTTCGTAGTATAAAAACTGGTGAAATAGATACACATCAGCAATTAAGTGATACATTCAAGCCCATAACAGAACCTTTAAAAGAATTTATAAATAGCTCTAAAAATATTGATATACCGAATAAAAAAGAAAAGAATGATAAGAAAACTGAATATGAGGACAGTGCCAGTTTTCATCCGCAGAACTCAACAATGAAGTTGGAAGCAAGTACCCCTAAGAAACTAATTGAAGAATCAATGTTTAAACAGCCTAATAGTAAAAGTAACAGCGATTTTGATGAAGATGACTTTTATTCACAACATTCTAATCATGACGAGAGTTATCCTGACTTATCACTATTGCAATCGAGAAATGAACTAGATACTAACTATGGTCCACATAGAGATTATAATAACGAATGGAAATTTGGTAGTAGCAACATCGAGTTAAATCAAGATAAAATACAAGTTGGTGGTCAAATATGGGCTCTCACCCCAGGACTGTTTTCTTTGATGGATAAGCAAAGATGAAATACTGGATAAGCAAAGATGAAATACTATAGATGGAAAACGAAATAAATCGTCATCCGCAATGATAACAACGACAATAACATCAATATTTTTAATAACTAATGTTAATTTTAAAATAAGATTATGAAATATATATGCAAATTATTCTTATAAACCATGGTGTGTATTAAACTTTATTTATTTGTGAACAGGCTGTTATAATGTCAATAACACCTACTCTGAGCTCTAACTCATCAGCGCTATATGCTAATTATTTTCCTCCCATTGACTTAAACGACTCATATGAGTGTGCGCTAACTGATTTTCATTCATACAACAGTATTCCAAATGTAGACTCCTATAACAATATGTTTCATATAGGGGAATATGTAATTGAAATACCAATTGGATCTTATGAATTGAAAGATATAGTTGACTACATAGAAGAGCAATACAAACGACTCAGTCCTGGAGAGCATATTTTTATAGAAGCTAACAACAATACGATGCAAGTTAAAATAAATAGTTCTAAAGACCCGATATATTTTAATAAAGAAAATACAATTGGGAATCTTTTAGGATTCACCGACCGATGATCATTACTCAGATCTTCCATTTAATATTTTTAAAGTAAATCTCTTGCGAATTGAAAGTGGTATCGCTACTAACACATATATGAACAATTCAAAATCACACACACTTCATGAGTTTCCGATTAATGTACCTGCAGGCTATAAAATAGATGAGATTCCAAGGAATCTCATCTATTTACCTGTAAACACCAAAGAGATAAGTTCTCTATCACTGCGCGTGGTTGATCAGAACGGTGATTTAATTAATTTCAGAGGAGAGGAAATTACAATACGAATACATTTAAGACCAACTAAGTAATGATAATATACAATACAAGTATATCACAAAATACGGCAGTCAAGTCTCATCCACAGATATTACAACCTAAAACACAATTGAAAAGATCTGCTCGTCAAAGGTCACTTACAACAACAAACAAAAGTTTTCTCAAGTCTTTGAATTTCAAACTGAAAACAAAATGAGCTCAATAATAAACGTATTGGATAAGCCATTGTCTGACGAAAATATAATAAAAAAGGACTATCATACCTACATACCATATCTACAATCGTACAATAATAATGATGAGATTCGAATCTCAATACAAAATCAAGATTTGTACGTGTTACCTAGTGAGAGCTATATATGTATATGTGGAAGGTTTCGTTGTAGATGAAAAAACTGGAAAATTTTCTAAAAATTTTAAATTGAAAAACAACTTTGTTGCACATCTATTTGATGAAATCCGCTATGAGCTTAATGGTATTGAAATCGATCATACAAGGTATTTAGGAACAACAACCACAATAAAAAATTTGGTATCTCTATCACCAACTCAAAGCGTTGTAATGCAAAATGGTGGATGGCATAAAACTGATGATTTGAATCTTAAGAATGGGTATTTTAATTTTTATGTACCACTAAAAATGCTTTTGGGATTTGCTGAAGACTACAACAAAGTTATACTTAATGGAAAGCATGAATTGATACTCTTGCGCAATAAAAATGATGAAGCTCTTGTACTCTCGAGCGTTTCTACTGAAAAATCGAAACTTACAATTTCACTCATCTCCTGGAGAATTCCACACGTACAATTATCTGATCAGAGAATGGTGCTTCTATACCGATGGCATTTCGTAGCTGGGATTGTCATATGAATCCACAATTGAATACAGGAACAAGTCATATTTGGAATGTTAAATTAGCTGCAAGTAAAGAGCGACCACGTTTTGTATTGGTCGCATTTCAACGAGATAACAAATTTGTTCACTGTGACCTCACTAATTTAAAAGTACATTTAAATTCAACCTCTTACCCATATGATGATCTTAACATAAAATTTAAAAATGAACGGTATGCAATTCTATATGATATGTATGTAAGATTTCAACAAAGCTACTATATGAATGAGCCTCAACCATTATTAACTGCCCAGGAGTTTAAAGACGACGCTCCAATTATTGTAGTAGATGTAAGCTATCAGATCGAATCAGTCAATACCGGACCGATTGATATAAAAATTGAATTTGAAACAGCAACAAATATTCCAGCAACGACATCAGCTTACTGCGTTCTTATTCATGTCCGCGTAATAGAATACATACCAATAAAAGGTCAAGTCCGGAAGGTCTTATAAATTAAATAACATGGATGGTGATATTGTTTTTGTAGACTTGCAAGGTTTCAAAAATAATTCAAATGACTTCATCGCAAAAAAACTAGCTGTAGTTTTCAGCAACAACGAATGCCTCAATTTCATCATAAAACCTCCTTTTGATTTCGCATGTTTATCGGTCAAAAAACAGAGAGAAGCAGTTTGGTTAACAAAAAACTATCATCATATTAACTGGAATGATGGATCAATCTCATTTCAAAGCGTTTGCAAGTTTTTAAAATCTAATATAAGAAATTCACAAATATATGTTAAGGGGGGAGAGAAGAAAATATGGCTAGAAAAAATGATTCATCAAACAGTTTATAACATTGAAGACATTGGCTGCATTAATTTTAAACAAATGGAAACTAAGCATTCAACATATCTGTATTGTAGCTATCACGGTGTTTGTGCCTTAAGGAATGCAATTTTACTTAAAAATGAAAATGTTAACAAACTTTTAAATAAATGCTTATAAAACTTAAAATAAATGTCTTTTATTTCAAATAAAAACCTACATACATATTTATTTCAGAGAACACACAAACAAACACAATGGTTCATTCATTCAAATGGTCAAGGGAATATTTGGGCACAACGAATAAACGCTTATTATTTGTTTGTATGTATATGCGTACATAAATATCTACAAATTTATTTCGTTTCATATTGACCCACTTGCGCTAAATCCAGGGAAGCAAAAAAGCGGACTGTCATACAGACTCACCAATCGTTACACACACAGCCTGTCTGACAGGCAGACATTCCAATCGCCTCTCAGAACACAAAAACACACACACTTAAACATAGCATAAATATTCATATTCTACAAAATACAGAAATCGCACCACCATCCAGATCCCCAAATAAAATCCATCGATGATCGTCATGTATAAAATAAACAAAATATCAGATTCAATATTTATGCAATAGTAATTTTTTTTCACAACGTCTTCAAGATCAGAATAATCAAATTATTCCCCCACACTCAAGCATTGCACACAAAAAAGAAATAACTGAATTGCTGGACAAAATATCTTAAGTAAACACACACCAAAATTAAAAATATCTTAAGTAAACACACACCAAAATTAAAAACAAGCTAAAAAATAAAATAAGAAATCTCACTCCAGCAAGAAGAAACGAACCACAAACATTAGGGCCATCCATTTATACAACACTTTTGAGATATTGTACTTCCTAAAAAATGTTGTGTCAGATACTAAAAATTTCTTATTTTCTATTAGGCCATAGCACCCATGTAGAGACTGAATTCCTACGCTCACATATGGACAGACAGAAATTCCCACGCTCACATACCGACGAACATGTATTCCCAAGGTCACATATGGACAGACACAAACTCCCAAGCTCTCATATGGACAGACAAAAATTCCCACGGTATCATGCTCACTTATACAAACTCATTTTGGTTACTACAGCACCCCTCCACCAAACTACCCTCACATATGGACGGACAGAAATTCCCACGGTCTCATACGGACAGACAAAAACTCCCAAGGTCTCATATGGACAGACAAAAATTCCAACGCCTACCCCAACATTATAAAAAAAAAATTAAACAACAACAATGTGAACATCCCTATTTAACCGTGGGAAAATACACACACACACATTAAAGTATCAAATTACAAAAAAACCCATTAACACAAATTTGGCAATTAAAATTTCAAAATTTTAAAATTTAATTGCCAAATTTGACAATTTTAATTGTTCTCGCACATACAGTTCCCAACTACTTGTGTTTTTCAAAATAACCTTTTATACAATTAAAAATTGTTAAAGCTTCACCACTCTCCACTTCAATTAAGCCAAACAATAAGTCTTGTACTGTATAATTTATAGTTACCCGGATTACTAAACGAAGCGATTTTTTATTGCTTATGTCAGTAGACTCATCTACGCATAAGGAAAATTTCTGCTGATTCAGTATATTACAAACAAATTCAAATTGTGTCCGGCCTAAAACGTTTTTAATAAGGCATGTAGTTTTTGCAAGATTAGGTGTTATTTTTGAATCAGGAATGGAGGATTTTAAAACTAAAGTTAAGTGATCCATACACGAAAATGGAAGGTTGTGTTCTGCAATAAACGCACTTAATTGGAGTTCTAAGTTTTTTACACTCCTCATCTCAGCAGTTTTACCTTCAAATTGTGATTTAATTTTTGTTTGGCTGCTACTTATACAATTCGCTCTGCTTATGTGCTTTTGGGTTGATTGGTGTTTTACTAGATCCGCTCTGCCAGCACTTGCTTTAAGAATCGAATTGCATATTGTACAAAAAATTTCCTCCTCACCTGATGAACTTATTTTTGTTGTTAACCAACTAAAATTTTTCATCCTAGATGGGTTTACTTTTCGTCTTTTTTCTTCTGAAATCTAAAATTAGAAATTTATTTTCAAAGTATATACGTTTATATAAGGCAAATTAATTTAAATAACTTTATCTTACTTTATCATCTTCAACCGTAGTTTCTTCGTTTTCTGCTTCACGAGGATTGTAATTACCATCTAAAAGTGAAAGTAAATAAATGAATTATAGATGCAAAAAATTTATAATAGAAATATTAATGTTACCTTTTCGTATTAAATACTTGTACATTTTTTTTTTTTTTCCTTTTTCTTAAGAAAGAATATAATTTGTACTTCCCACTAAAATAACAGATATGCAGAGATGCTCTTTAAGGTCTTTATTTCCAAAACAATGATGCATTTTTGTGCACATACATACATGTGTTTGTTACAGGGTAACAATTGTAAAGCAAATAAAAGCAACGAACAACAAGATGATACAAAACTTAACTTAACGCTATGTAGTACAATTACAATGAAAGTAGTACACACTTGAAATAAAAAAATCATAATTTTTATAAATCAGAAATCATAATTTAAGAAAAGAAATCATCAAATCATATTTTGGTTCAAAAATCATCAAAAATATGATAAAATCATCATTTACAGACAAGACATAATACATGACAAGAATAAATAATATATAAAACTAGCTATTCAAATAAACAATTAAATTACGTTTATTACATTTACATTAAGAGACATATCAATAACGTTACACAATTCATTAAAGTTATCACAAATTCTATGAAAGAATATTCCAGTACAAGGAGACGGTATTGTCGTAAGGAACGTTGCAGTATATTAAACAACAGTTGGTTGATCAAAAACTGGGAACAGATGTCACTATTTATGATTTTAACAGTAAATATTACATTTAAAACTTTTCTGCGGTCACTTTGGATATTACATATGTATAATGCGGATCCCACATGACGGCTCAATACTAAAGAATGGATCTGATGAGAGAATTATAATTTTATCATGTCACTGCAGAATCATTGAATTCGTTAGACCAACCTTTAATGAAAGCAAATTCTCCAAGGGTCTTAGCAACATCTGTATGTTTATAGCATGTGATTTTTAAAAAGTACGATCGAAAATAAAACGAAATCAAGAAAGTCATCGATGGACTCCAATAAGTAACATTCTAAAGTGAAACATCCACTAGAGTTGACATTTCTGGAAAAATGCATAATTTTACATTCTGGACATTTGATGTAGAAATATGCTATCCTGCTACGGGTGTCAGGTGTGGTGTAGTCCCTATAGCCCTTAATTATATTTATACAGCTGAAAGGGTGTCAGCTTAATTAGAAGGCGCTCAAAAGAGTTGCCAATTTCTGAAACTTTAATAATAAAACAGACAGATGTTGCCGATATTGTTTGTCAAATTAAAGTCTGTTTTATTCAATATTTTCTACGGCTTATATACTGCTTATGAGAATAAAACTTAGCCTTTCTAACTTACATTAGTCATTCTTAATACAATATTTGTTTCATTTTCGGCACCACGAACATGTAAAGGAATCTTATTACCAATCATAATGTATTGCATTGTAATGCAGTCAATTTAATTCGACACTCATATATGGGTCACTCAACTATCATGATCGATTAGCATGTGTTGTTAATAATTATTATGGTGCATGCATATACACTTGCGGGTTGTACTACATTATGCATTCTACACTTGTGAGGTACACTACACCCTCATCCTTAAGAGAAAATTTATGAAAATAAATTTTTTTTCTACCATCTTCGTAGTACCGTTACAGTTAAAACTAAACATATGTACATACGAATAATTTTATTAATATAAATACATTAGGTTATCTCTATTTTGTATTATAAGCTTTCTTATTTTGTATAATAAGCTTTGGTTGTTTGTATTAATCATATGAATTATTTAATAAGGATTTATATGGTTTTAGGTTATTATTATGAATTTCTTTTTCTGTACCATTATAATCTACAGTGGTACTTACACCGTTTCTTCTTATTATCCTATACGGTCCCTTGTATGGACTTTGGTTCTTTTTTCTATTTTCTACTTTTATTAATACTAAATCTCCCAAGCTTAATTTAAATTTATTTTGATATCTATTATCTAAAACTCGTTTTTCTTTAGTTTTTATCATTAATTCTTTTGCCTTATTTAACGCGTATTGTAATTTGGTACGTAGCTCTTGAGCATAGTTATCACAATTATAAAATGCTTGCTTATTTTCTATATTGTCAGATGGTAAACATGGTAGCTTGCCATAAATTAATTCAAAAGGCGAGTAGGCTGTGTCTACATGTGGTGCCGTATTGTAGGCGAAAGTAAATTATGGAATCCATTTGTCCCATTCATAATCATTTGCGGTTGGTAGTAGAAACTCATTAAGAACTCTGTAGTTTTTTCTTATGAAACCTACTGTTTCATGGTGATAGGGTGTTGAGAATATTTGCTTTATTTGTAATAATTAACATAAATTGCGCATTATTTCGTTTGTGAAATCTGTTCCTCTGTCGGACTTAAGTACTTTAAATTTACCATATTTTGAAATTAATTGTTCAACAAAGGTTTTTGCTGTTGTAGGTGCATCTTTTGTCGTCATAGGGTGTGCAATGAAAAATTTTTGTCAGTTCGCATTGCTTTGTTAAAATATATCGGTAATCATTTGAAATACAAAACTATTGTTTGGTGTGTTTGTTAGTGTGAGTGGTTCTTGTATGTGTTTTGTTTGATTATTTTTGTTACAACTGTCGCAATATGATATAAATGTCTATACCATTTTATTCATGTTTTTCCAGATGTACCGCTGTTTTAGTTTAATTACAGTTTTTCTTACTCCTAAGTAATATTTTTAGTTGAAGGCTTTTGTTATGTGTTTTTATCTTTGAGTATGTTTCTTTTAATTCCTCCTTTGTATACATTTTAAATATTTCATTTCGGTTTGATAGCTCTAATTCTTTTATATTTTCATTATTCATTCTTCAGTATCGAATCTAGTTTCGCTGATTTATCGCTGAATCCTGCCGGCTTGTTATTTTCATTATTCATATTTTGGGTGTGTAATTTCTTCATGGTCGAAACTGGTTTCGCGGAATTATCATTACGTCCTATGTGCACAATATTATTTTCAATATTTACATCGATGTCTTCTATACTTTCTAATTTATTAGATTGCAATTGCTTCATATTTTTTATATCATTAATGTATGTATGTGCATTCCCATATTTGAAGTTGATCAGACTACAGAGAACTGCAGTTTTCCATGCTTCTTTCTTTTACGCGAGTTCTATTATCATTTTTATCTTTATTTGTCCCATTATTTATGTATTTCATTTGTCCCATTATTTGTTATTTTTATTCTTCATTGCCCCTGTTGTTACTAGTACTTCTTTTCCTTTTCAACGTTTTCTTGCGGCATCATCTGTTTTAGTATGTCAGAGTTTATTTCTATCCTGGAAAGTGCGTCGGCGTTAGTATTCATCTTTCCTCTTTTTATAAATAATCGTAAAATCATAATCACTCAAATCTACTCTAATTCTTGTCCGAGTTCATGGTTTTCTGTGTATAAAAATTGTTGACACTTAATTTTTCGCCTTCCAAGTGAAATACATTTTGGTATTTTCTACAAATGTTGATTAATTCTATGTAGTAAGAATTCTAACGAACATTTATATTGCTATATTAAATTGAATTAAGATTCATAGGCTAATTGTTCGAAATTTGTTTTTTTTTAAATCTCAGAAAGACATGATAAATATTCCAAGGCACAAAGGAAAGTCAACATCAGTTTTATTCAACTTACACAGCAGAGCAGAACAGCTGTTTTCGAAAGACGCAACCCTTTCATCATCAGTGCTCATGTGTATTGTGTTTGTCACCACTTATTAGGTTGATTAATTCTGTTTTTGCATATTCGTCATTATTATTTATTTGTAAGTCATTTAGTACTTGCTTAAAACGTTTAGTGTTGTTAGCACTTTTGTAATTTAATATTATGTAGTTATTCCCCCTTATTCTATTTGTCAACGTCAACATCACGTGAAGGCAATATGGAAGTTAGAACACTTCTATACTCATTCTCTTCAACAATTGTCAATTTCTCACATCTTTTTGCTATATTCAACGACATAGAGAGTAGTAAGAGACTGTCAGAAGTAGTTAATTATTGCACAGAAAGGGTATGTAAGTGTCCTATTTTTGATATTGTCTTGACATGGTGTTGACTTTGACAAAGAGAATGAGAGGAATTAAGTTTGGAGTTTAGTACCTTGTATAGTTACTGTTTCGTTCATTGTGTTTAAAATTTTTAAATGTTGTTGCTATAAGAAAATCTGGCATCCCATCCTCATATGTGTTGGTGCACTTTGGTGCAACACTGTTACCTTACTTTAATATGGTACCTTTTTTCCACTTCTACTTCCTTTTCTATTTTTCGACACGCTAAGATAATAAAAGCTACTAAGCTACTTTTTCGTGTATACTATAATAAACAAATCGGCCTTTTTATTATTACATCGTTATGGGCCCAGGCATTGTTTAAAGATATATACAGGAACCGTTTTTGTACTGCATTGGATTATTTAGGATGTCGATTGCTACGAACTTCAATTTGGAAAAGCTGTTGCTTCAACATGAAGAGCTTTGGAACACAGTTGAGGGAAACTATCCAGCTACTGGGATGAACATAAAGGATGACATGAAAGCAAAAACGAAGATAATACTTCTTGTTGACAAAATAAATTATGTTCATATAGAGGACGCTGAGACGTCAAAAGAAGTCTGGAATAAGTTGAAAGCAGCATTTCAGGATTCGGGGCTTACTCGCACAGTTGGGCTTCTACGTCAACTTATAACAACAAGTTTTTCCACTTCAGACAATATTGAAGACTATGTCAGCAAAATAGTTTCAACAGCACATAAGTTAAAGGAAGTTGATATGCCAGTGAGTGATGAGTGGGTTGGTACACTTTTGCTGGTGGGTTTGCCGGAAGAGTACGCACCGATGATAATGGGAATTGAAAGTTCCGGTGTGAAAATAACGTGCGACTCTATAAAAACGAAGCTTTTACAGGATGTAAGGAATCCAAAAGATAATGGTACCGCATACTTTACCAAAACGAAGAAGAAATTTTATTCGAAAAATGGTCTTCGTTGCTGCAATTGTAATCGCTACGGACACAAGGCAGCTGCTTGTCGTGCAAACTCGGATAAGACTAGCACAAAGAAAGAAGTTGGGTTTTGCACAGTTTTTGCAACAGGTGCTATAAATAGAAATGACTGGTATATCGATTCTGGTGCCAGTCTACACATGTCTCTTAGGAAAGGGTGGTTTGTGAACATTAGAGAACCCACTGTATCAGAAATTTTTTTAGCCAACAATGAAAGATTGAAAGTGCAAGGTGTGGGTGACGTAAGAATAAAAATAAGAGACAACAATGTAGATTTAGTGAATGTAACTATTCACGACGTACTTTATGTACCTGGTTTAACAGTAAACCTTCTGTCAGTGAGCCAAATAAAGAAGAGGGGCTACATGGTTGAGTTTAAGGGTGGTAGATGCAAAATAACCGAAAACGGCAACATCGTTGCAACCGCGAGTCCCCGAGATAATATGTTTAAATTAGATCAGGAAGTGAATCTAATGTGTATGATTTCTAACACAGCTGATTCCGAAATATGGCATGCTCGTATTGGTCATCTTAATCACGCTGATTTAATTAGAACGAAAGAAATGGTGACAGGAATGGAGTTTAAACAATTAATGGATACAAAATGTATTCCATGCATTAAAGCAAAAATGGCAAGAAAGCCATTTAGAGCTTCTGGATCGCGCACGACAAAATTATTAGAGCTCGTACACTCGGACATTTGCGGCCCAATGGAAGAAAAATCAATTAGTGGAGCTAAGTACTTTCTTACATTTAAAGATGATTTTTCGCGCAAAGTTTTTGTTTATATATTACAGCAAAAAACAGAAGTATCAACATGTTTTGAGAACTTTATGGCCAGAGCCGAGAAAGAAACTGGTCATAAAATGATTTGTTTACGTACTGATAACGGCACAGAATTTTGCAATCAACAGATGACAAACTTACTGAATAAAAATGACATGAAACATCAGACTACGGTGCCGTACAGTCCTCAACATAACGGCGTCGCTGAGCGTATGAATCGGTCCATCGTTGAACGAGCCCGATGTATGTTGTTTCACGCCGGTTTGAGGAAGAAATTTTGGGCTGAGGCTGTATCGACTGCTGTTTATGTGATAAACCGCTCCGTCTGTAGTAAAATTGGAAACCGTACACCGCAAGAGATGTGGACGGGCGTTAAACCCGATATAGCTCATTTAAAAGTATTTGGCTGTCGTGCTATTTCATACGTTCCCAAGGAGAAAAGGCAGAAGTGGGATCCTAAAACGCGAGAGTTAATGTTTGTTGGGTATTGCGAAGAAACAAAAGGTTACCGGTTATTAAATCCTGATGATTGGCGTGTTGTAAAAAGCCGCGATGTTGTGTTTTTGAAGATGACTTCAAGCAGAATCCCAAAAAGTATTCTGATAAAGAGATGCTCAGTTTCACAAATAAAACAAAGCTAGATTCAACTGTAGTGGAGGCTATCGAAGATATTAGTAATGATGAAGATGATGATGATTTTAATGGGTTTGGAAGTGATGGATTTGATGAATCTTATAAACCAGATGAAACCACAAGCGCAAGTGATACCACTCTAGGCAGTTCGGTGCATAATAATGCAATTCGACGCTCTAGTCGTACCAGGAGGCCAACACAAATGCCAGAATATCATTTATATACAGTGGAGGCGAGTGAATCGTCTGATCCTTCTACAGTGGAGGAGGCCATGAATAGCTATCGAAAAGCGCAATGGAAACAGAATATAAGTCCTTATTAGACAACCACACCTGGACAATGATTGATTTGCCTGCTGGTGCAAAACCAATAAAATGTAAATGGGTCTTCAAAAGGAAAGGTGATGAGAATGGTGTTGCCCAGAGATATAAGGCACATTTAGTAATAAAAGGTTGCTCTCAAAAACCAGGGATTGACTACAGCGAGACGTATTCACCTGTCGTAAGTTACTCTTCAATCAGATATTTGATATCGATTGCAGCGCAATATAATCTTGATATTGAACAGATGGATGCGGTAACAGCATTTCTTCAAGGTGATCTCTCGGAAGATATATACATGGAGCATCCGGAAGGTTTCGGGGAAAATTATAATGGCAAAGTATGCAAGCTTAATAAAGCAATTTATGGCTTAAAACAGGCAAGTCGGCAATGGAACCAAAAACTTGACCAGGCCCTAAAAGGAATGGGATTACAACAGTCAAAGCTTGATCCTTGTATATATTTCAATGTGTCTGAATCAAAAATATTTATCATAGCTGTATACGTTGATGATCTTCTGATATTTTCAAACAACGACGAATTAAAATTTAAAGTTAAAAGTGGAAGCTAAATGCTGCGTTGGGCTACGTATTACCAGGAGGCAGGGTGAGATTTGCTTAGATCAAGCTGTATACATAGAGGAGATTTTGAAAAGATTCCAGTATCAACACCGTTTGATGTGAATACAAAATTAACAAATTCAACCCTCAAAATACAGAATTTTGATGATATTTCATACCAAGAAGCTATCGGTAGTTTGCTTTATTTAGCACAAGGAACTCGACCGGACATTGCTTTCGCTGTAAATTATCTAAGTAAATTTAACAATACTTTTGATAAGACTCATTGGACAGCGGTAAAGCGTGTGTTTAGATACATCAAAGGAACAAAATATATGAAACTATGTTTTTCTCAAAGCAAACATCCAAGTATTTATGGATTTTGCGATGCTGATTATGCAGGCGATTTAGACGAAAGACGTTCGTGCACAGGGTACATTTTCATGCAGCAAGGTGCTATTAGCTAGTGCAGCAAGCGACAGGCAACCGTGGCTTTTTCAACAACAGAGGCCGAATACATGGCAATGTCCACAGCGGTGCAAGAAACAGAATGGCTACGACAATTACACAGTGATTTGTGGGGCAACCAGGAAATTAAAATGATCCTTTTTTGTGATAACAAAAGTGCATTAAACTTGGTGAAGACTGATGCATACCATGCCCGATCCAAACATATTGATGTGAGACACCATTTTTTACGAGATAAGGTGAACAGAGGAAACATAGAGTTGCAGTACGAGAGCTCTGAAAATATGGCTGCGGATTTTCTCACGAAACCAGTGACCAAAGAGAAACATCTAAAATGTTCAGAATTAATAGGACTTAGAAACTTCTGGCCAGCTTTTAGTGGAGGTGTTGCTATAAGAAAATCTGGCATCCTATCCTCATATGTGTTGGTGCACTTTGGTGCAACACTGTTACCTTACTTTAATATGATACCTTTTTTCCACTTCTACTTCCTTTTCTGTTTTTCGACACGCTAAGATAATAAAAGCTACTAAGCTACTTTTTCGTGTATACTATAATAAACAAATCGGCCTTTTTATTATTACATCGCAACAAATGTGTCATGCCGCTTTTGGGTGCTATTGAATTACTTAAAAATACACCTGGTTTAAATTCATTGTTAACAATTACACTATCTTCAATTAGGTTTAATTTTAATGCTTGCATGATTTCTGTACTTGGAGGTATTTTTATTTGTGGTGATGTAAATGCTTTTGTATGCATTGGAAGAGTAATAGTAGTATTATTTGTGAATAGGGATATTGTAAACATTTCATAATCTATTTTGCAGAGGTATTCCTTTAAGAAGTCTCTACCTATTATGCCGTCTGTTTCTATTGGAAAATCGGATTTTACTAATTGGAAAGAGTGATTACATTTTTCGTCCGTCAATATTAGTTCTAAATCTATTGTGCCTAAAGAATTAATGTCTTCTGTAGTGATTCCAGTTAGTTTGCATTTTTCTTTTGGATTAAATGGTTCGTCTTCGAATTCTTTTTGCATGCCACAAAGTGATATGTCGGCTCCTGTGTCGACAAGAAATGTTAGTTCTATATATTTTTGTAAGTTGTGATAACGAAATTTGTATTATTATCAGAAATATGGCATATCTTTAATTTTCGCTGTCCGGAACATTCATGTATTCCGAACCTATTGCGTTTCCCGAATCTTGTATAGCGAATGTGTCTACTGTTATTGCGTCTGAATGTGTTGTTTTGAACACCCCTATAGTTTGTATTAAAAGTGTTATTATTTCTCTTGTGGTTAAAGTTTTTATTTTTATTGTTAAACTGGTTGTCGTTTCTACTAAAGTTATTTCTTGTGATATTAAATTGAATTAAGATTCATAGGTTAATTTTTCGAAATTTATTTTAAATCTCAGAAAGACATGTTAAATATTCCAAGGCACATCTTGTGTTTGAATTATTGTTAGTATTAAATCTATTTTAATTTTGTCTGTATTTGTTCAGTTTCCAATTCTAATGCGAGCTCACACGCTTCTAGCAGATCTTTTGGTCGAGCGGCAAAAATGGTCGATTTAACACTGCGACCACACGAGCAACATTTCGTGTCTTGATACAAGCAATAACGCCGGCAGAAACGCGACGTCAATTGCCAATGTTCTTGCTTGTATATCTTGGTAGCGAACACGCACAAATCTTAAAACATTATAAACAGTGTTGTTTTCTTATAAGAGAAAAATTTCAATCAAATGACAATTTAATTTGACAGCATGTGTTAAAAGATTATTGCTCGGCAATGTATTATAACATTTGTTGCTGAATATGTGTTCTAACATATATTCATGTGGTCCACACGTTAATATCTTGTGTCGGGAATCAAATTTAACGGTTGCCACGGCAATAATTGCCAAACTTATAGCTCGTGTGGACGGGTAGTTAAGGACTCGTTCAAGCCTTTTTTATATGTGTCTAATGCTAATTTATTATTTAATTTTATTATGACGTTTTTCTCGGCTTCTGAAACTTCATTTCCTAATTCTTCGATTCTTAGTTTGTTTAAATTATCTATTATATAGCATATTTTCTTTAAAAGAATTAACTGACATTCTTCCTTGGAACAATGTCTGGATTGTTTTATTACTTTTGTACCTTTGTTCTAACAAATTTCTTAATACTTCACAATTTTCTGGTTTGGTATGACTTCCTATCGCTGTTCTAACGTTAGATTTTAGTTTAGCATGATAAATGTATTGAAGAAAATCTGTTTTTGCTGTTTTCGAAAGGGTTTTATTGATTAGTTCTGCTGTTACTAGGAAACTATCAAGTTCTGTGAAGTTACCAGCAAACAATGGTAAAGCTTTTGAAGTTGTCTCTAAACTTAATGCTGCCATTGTGATATTAAATTTTTCTTCTACTTCTGTAGAGCTGTTTAGCAAATATTCTTTAATTATTTTAAATATATTGTTAATTTTGTCCTTAATGCTATCGCTTTTTCTTTGTCTTTTTCTTCACTTTCTGCTGATTGAAACTCTTTTCTTATTTCTTCAATGTATTCTAAACTTATTTTGTAAGGTTTTTTCTGTGTATGTCGTTTTTGGACTTTTCATTAAATTTTTCCATAAATCTCTTAATTTTGCAGTATTCTCCTCCATTTATATGGTTTTAATTTTCATAATTGTTAATTTTTTTGGGCTTAACTTCGAATCTGCATGACTGCAAATGATTTTTTATTATTTTTATTAATAAATGAATTTTGTTCAAATTCTATTTATTATTTTTTATATTAAGATTGAAATATTAAGAATATTTTCAATAATCATCAAACCAGCAGAACGGATCAGTACTGATATCGAGGCCGCTACGCCATCTCATCAGCGTTCTTTGTTCAATTTTTCCACTTTTGCAAGTGGTGCTAGTTAGTAGGAATATCAACTATTTAACCAATATTTTAACGAAAATTGAATATGAGAAGTTATCACATTCATATTTTTAAGTTATTACCTTTTTGGTTAGTACGAAATTCCCCAACCCTGACGATTAATATTCCCAATATTCCATGTATCTCTTTCGCTTTTTCCAGAGCCATCGGCTGCTGATTGCTAAAGCTTCTTTGTTATTTATGTTCAAGTAATTGAATTTAGTTGTCAATTTACAATGAACAAGAGCGCGTGCCCCCGCAATGTTTTAAATTATGTATGAATTTTTATTAGTCGAACTTTGTAATGTAAATTGTTAATTTTTTTGGGCTTAAGTTCGAATCTGCATGACTGCAAATGATTTTTTATTATTTTTATTAATAAATGAATTTTGTTCAAATTCTATTTATTATTTTTTATATTAAGATTGGAATATAAAGAATATTTTCAATAATCAGCCCAAAAAAATTAACAATTTACATTACAAAGTTCGACTAATAAAAATTCATACATAATTTAAAACATTGCGGGGGCACGCGCACTTGTTCATTGTAAATTGACAACTAAATTCAATTACTTGAACATAAATAACAAAGAAGCTTTAGCAATCAGCAGCCGATGGCTCTGGAAAAAGCGAAAGAGATACATGGAATATTGGGAATATTAATCGTCAGGGTTGGGGAATTTCGTACTAACCAAAAAGGTAATAACTTAAAAATATGAATGTGATAACTTCTCATATTCAATTTTCGTTAAAATATTGGTTAAATAGTTGACATTCCTACTAACTACCACCACTTGCAAAAGTGGAAAAATTGAACAAAGAACGCTGATGAGATGGCGTAGCGGCCTCGAAATCAGTACTGATCCGTTCTGCTGGTTTGATGATTATTGAAAATATTCTTAATATTCCAATCTTTATATAAAAAATAATAAATAGAATTTGAACAAAATTCATTTATTAATAAAAATAATAAAAAATCATTTGCAGTCATGCAGATTCGAACTTAAGCCCAAAAAAATTAACAATTTACATTACAAAGTTCGACTAATAAAAATTCATACATAATTTAAAAAATTTTCATAATTTTTTTTCTAAACATCTGTTATAGCATTATTTGTGCTGCTTCTGTCTTTGTGCTGTTACACATAATTTTTAAAATAATTGTTAATTTTATAAGCTATATATAATACTAATGCTACTATACTTAAGGTTATTATATATTCTGGTATTTTAAATTTTGTATTTTCAGCATTTCCATTCTTAGCAATGTTTTCTTGAATTTCCATTTTGCTTTGTGGTTTCCCCATTTATAAATTGTAAAAATTTTTTTCTTGTTTGAATTCTTTAATTTTTTGTTTGATGGTTTGTTTTGCTGGCGTAGTTTGTGCCAGTGTTAGTTCCCTGTAGAGGATGGCTGTTTCCTTTCTAATTTAGAACTTTTTGCCAGCCCTTTTTTGTTTATTTTTATTGCTGGTGCTGTTATTATTGGTGGTGTTGCCTATGTGTATTCTTCCAACGATATTGCTTTTGGCCCTTTGGTGAGTGGCGTTGGGATACTGCGGGATTAATTTGTCTTCTTCTTGTCCTTCAATGACGTATTCGTCTAGAATGTTTTCTTGCAGATAAATTTCCCAGCGGGTTACTATAGTGTTGACTTCTTCCTCTGACATTTATAGGCAATTTTAATATTTTTAGTTTGGAACAAAATCTATTTAGAGAAAAAGGTTTGACAGGATCGTCATGTAGGGTGTCAGGTTTAGTCCCTATAGCCCTTAATTATATTTATACAGCAGAAAGGGTGTCAGCTTAATTAGAAGGCGCTCAAAAGAGTTGCCAATTTCTGAAACTTTAATAATAAACCAGGCAGATGTTGCCGATATTGTTTGTCAAATTAAAGTCGGTTTTATTCAATATTTTCTACGGCTTATATACTACTTATGAGAATAAAACTTAGCCTCTCTAACTTACATTAGTCATTCCTAATATAATATTTGTTTCATTTTCGGCACCACGAACATGTAAAGGAGTCTTATTACCAATAATGCATTGCATTGTTATGCACTCAATTTAATTCGACACCCAAATATATGTCACACAACTATCATGATAGATGAGCATGTGTTGTTAATGATTATTATGGTGCATGTATATACACTTGTGGGTTGTACTACATAATGCATTGTACGCTTGTACAATGCATCACGGACATAAATTCAATGTTCACTGCTATGATGATTCAGATAAAAGGAATCAATGATGCACAAACAAAACTGTTGAGATAAATAGAGCCACGAACGAGACTCTGGTAGAGATTTCTGAGGCCATTAATAGGAGGGTGGATTCTATTGAAAATAAATTCTCAGAGCTGGCAAATAGAGCCCAACATGTAGAAAGCGGTGGCCAGAAACAGCATGCAAAAGAGTTTGAAGAGAAATTGCACGCTCTAGAGCACAAAATGCTTAACTTTGAGTATAGTGGCGGGCCAGTACGAGCAGTACCGGAGGTTTCTGCGCGAATAAAAGCGCCATGCTTTGACGGCAGCGTACCATTGGGCATCTTCAAATTCCAGTTCGAGACGGTTGCTAGCAGAAATGGATGGGATGCTATAGAGTTGATTTTGGCCTTAAAGGGTACAGCCGCAGAGGTACTTGAGACCGTGCCAGTAAGCCACAGAAACAACTATAAGGAAATTATATCAGTATTGCAGCGCAAGTATGGTGGTGAGTACAAGCGCGATTTATACAGAGTGGAATTGCGATGTAGAGTTCAGAAGCCTAACGAGTTTCTACAAGATTTCGCAATGGAAATTGAGCGCTTAGTCCAGCTCACATATCCAGTCGAAGTCACCCGTTCCTGGATCACTTTAAAACTGGGGCAGTCGTTAACAGCATTCGCGACTGGCTGTTTGCGCTTCGCAAAAATCCACTTTCGCTGAAACTGTTTAATTTGCGCTGGTTCAAGAGACTGCAAGGATGGTTTTTAAGCCACAGATATGTAAGGTGCGGAATGTGGAGATTTTGTCCGAGAACGATAATAATCTAAATGCTAGTGTGTAGGAGGCAATGCAATAACTGTTGGCGGAAAGTGCTACCAAAGAAAAGCCTAAATGCTTTAACTGTGGAAATATCCGTCATTTTCAGCGCAGCTGCAATGGAGCAAGAAAAAGAGGTAGATCTGTCTCGCCACCAAGAAACAGCAAACGGGTGAACCAAACAACAGCACAAGAGTCCCCGTTAAACTAAACCGAGCTAGCACTAAGGGGCAAGAGCTAGCTACCATTAACGAGGGTCCCACAATCTCTATATCAGTGATGCAGCAGAAAAATAGCAACCTTACTGCGTCTGGACACATCAACGAGGAAAAGCACATACTTACCATAGACACAGGTGCGTCGCAGTCATTAATAAGGCCCGATGTAGTAAAGGGGAAATGCGATCGTTTAAGCAATATACGGCTACGTACAGCTACTGGAGAGCCTGCCACTGTCTATGGTAAGATTGAAGCGAAGGTGACCATAGCCAACATCAACGTGAGGCATGTGTTTATTGTTGCCGATGAGGTTATTATTGAAGTCGATTTTATGATTAACGATGGCATTAATCTACATATGGGGCAACAGGTAATGATTTGGCGTAATGTGGAAATACTCCTTGATGTAGGATATGACAGCAAACCATAAGTAACACAAGTATTTGCTATTGGGAGTCAGACGTTACCGCCACAGTCTGAAACAGGGACAATCGGTTGTGGGTTATAGAACCTGCAGATCTAAAGATAGAGCTTATAACAGCAAAGCCTCTAGTAAAAACTAGTAAAGGAGGAAGTGTCCCTATAAGAGTGCGTAACTTGGCAGACCATGAAAAAGTCATCAAAGAAAATTCCGATGTTGGCCAGTGTACTCCAGCAGAGACAATAATAAACTGTGAGAAGAAGATAGAGCCTACCAATTTGTCGGCAAAATAACGTGATGTATTTGAAGAACACGTGGGGAAATGGGTAGCAGAACTAGAAGCAACAGAGCCAGGGTAGAACTGCATTGGTTAAACATGAAATTGACGCAGGCGACGCAAAGCCGATTAAACAGCCAGCCAGAAGCGTACCCCTAGCAAAGCGAGATGAAGTCAAAGAGCTTGTAAGTGAAATGGAGCGTAATGGAGTAATTGAGCCATCTTCTGGTCCTTGGAGTTTGCCTTTAGTCTTAGTTAAAAAGAAAGATGGCACTACTAGATTCTGCGTAGAATTCCTATAGTCTCAATGACATAACCAAGAAGGACAGTTATCCGCTTTCCAGAATCGATGACACTTTGAATACGATACCTGGTACCAAATGGTTCTCTACGCTAGACTTGCGAAGCGGATATTGGCAAGTGGAGGTTGCAGAGAAAGACAAGGAGAAAACTGCATTCAGCGTCGGTAACGGATTATGGCAGTTCAAGGTTATGTCATTAGGTCTCTACAATGCTCCGACCACATATGAACGTCTAATGGAGAAGGTACTGAAAGTACTTCACTGGAAGACATGCTTGGTAAATCTAGATGACATAATCGTGATGGGGAAAACTTTTGATGAACACTTAAAAAACATGGCAGAAGTTCTTCAACGATATCATCAGCTGGATTGAAACTCAGCCTGAAGAAATGTGCATTGTTCCAGAAAGAAATAAAGTATTTGGGGCATCATGTTACAGCAGACGCAATCTCAACGGATGAAGATGAAATACAAGCCGTAGGGGACTGGCATCAATCTAAAAATCTTCATGAGTTTCTCAGCCTTTGGGGCCTTTGTGCATACTAAAGACGCTTTCTGCCAAATTTTGCCAGTGTAGCTGCAAGCCTGCATGAGCTGACAAAGAAGTCGGGCCATACGATTGGGGTGAGCCACAGGAAAATGCACTCCAGAAACTTAAAGGAATATTCTGTACGTCACCAGTACTAGCCTACCCCATAGCTGGGGAAAAATTTGTGCTGGATACTGATGCGAACGGCTATGGCATAGGGGGCGTGCTATCCCAAGTAGGTAATGGTACTGAGAAAGTCATAGGATATTATAGCCGTGTACTCTCAAAACCTGAGAGAAACTACTGTGTCACGCGACGTGAGCTTCTGGCAGTATTGGAATGCATTAAATATTACCATAAGTACCTATATGGTCAACACTTTACATTACGAACCGACCATTCTGCACTAAGATGGCTGTTGCAGTTTAAAAATCCTGAAGGTAAACTGGCATGGTGGATTGGTGTCTGCAGAGCTACGACTTCAGCATTGAGCATAGAAAAAGCACAAAACACAACAATGCGAATGATCTATCAAGTAGACCCTGCAGTTTAGAGTGTAAACATTGTGTTAGAGTCGAACAAAATGAAGGCGTTGGTGATGTTCGGCTAATTATGAATGATAGTCAACGGCACAGAGGGACGACAGTATACTGCGAAAAATTATAGCAGCCAAACAGGAGGACAGAAGACCGTCACGGAATGAAATTTAGGCTAAAAGCCCACTCGCCAAATCTTATTGGGCTCAGTGGAACGGCCTCAAGGTAATAAAAGGGTGCCTATACCACGTATGAGAAAGTGTAAATGGCAAAACAACTTCAAATTTAATAGTCGTCCCATACTCCAAGATAAGTAAAGTTTTGCAAGCGTTTCACAACGGACCTTGTGGTGGTCATCTTGGAGTAAAAAAATATACTTGAAAAACTGAAGCAACGATTTTATTGGGTTGGGTGTCAACAAGCCGTAGCGGACTGGATAGCAAACTGCCCACATAGCAGTAAAAGGTCCAATAAGAAAAAGCCGGATACAGCTACAACAATACAACTCAGGAAAACGGTATGTTCTTGTGGTAATGGTCTATTTCAATAAATGGTCAGAGGTATATGCTATACCTAACCAAGAAGCAAACACAGTTGTAAATGCATTCATCAACAACTGGGTATGTCGCTATGGTGTCCCAATAGAATTGCATTCCGACCAAGGAAGGAATTTTGAGTCGGCCATATTCAGGGCCGATTATATGGGATAAAGAAAACCAGAACGACGCCGCTGCATCCACAGTCTGATGGCATGGTAGAGAGGTTCAAACGTGCCTCAGAAGAGTACTTGCGAAAAGTGATAAGCAACCATTAGAGGGATTGGGACGATCACATTTCCAAATTTTTGATGGCATATAGGTCAGCTGCGCACATCTCAACATTGAGATCGCCAGCTAAAACTATCTTCGGGACGGAATTAAAACTGCCTGGTGATTTGGAATTTGGTGTTAAGCCAGCTGTAGAAGAAGGAGCCATTACGTCCCAATAGCAGGAAGACTTAAACGAACTGCATGAGTTCTTGCGTAGTAGAATCAAGATGGTCAGTGACAAGATGAAGGATATCTAGCCTTCCGCGCTGCGAATTTGGAGGGATTTATGGAAGGTCAATTGGTTTTACTTTATAACCCACAAGTGATTAACAGAAGTACACCTCGAACGATTGGCACACTATGGAAGAGGTGATTGTATGCCTATTCGGCTTAAGTGGGCGCCAGTGTTACAAAGTTTAAAAATAGATTCAAATTTAATGACAACGTGACTATATGTACTTGGCAGCACTATCAATTCAGCTCCAGTTGTCAAAATATTACAACCCTGGTCAACACAATATAGGTAATATTCAAATTAACGGAAATGGAATTTTCCGGATACATCAACGAGAATATAGAAGATCACTCGAGACTGTGTAATAATAAGTGTAGATAACAAAAACGATAAATCAAGCAACATCAATGCTAAGAGATGATGTTATTCTTAATGATGTTGTACGCAGTTTCCCCAAAACATGTATGAATTAAGTAATAAATATTTCCAAATATGCCCAATTATATTTCCAAAACTAATTGTCCATGTTTTAGGAATCCTTGAAGAAATTCTTATAACACCAGCGTAGTCAATGACCCAGCCGAGCGAGCTATTGGGCTTATTAAAAACGTGAAAAACACCTTGACAAAGGATCAAGGCCAACAAAACGAATTGGTCCGAGTTATCGAACAACGCAACCAAACGTACAAAAACAACAATAAAGGTGTTATTGTGTCCAATTTGAAATAAAATCTTCTTCTAAACTTAATAAATGGTTTTCCTTACCAAAAATATATATAATGAAACAGACTTTTAATTTTAAGACTAATTTGGCATAACTGCCTGTTTTTTTTATTAAAAGTTTCATTTATTTCGGCATTATTTTAAAAGCCTAGTGTTGAGCTGGAACTCTCCAGCCCTATAAAATAAATAATGTTTTTTTGGGAAAATTTAATAATCCATATAACACGTACAGTAATATTACATATTAAACAATATAATTTTTTTTTTATCTTGGACTAGCACTCAGGGGTTGACCCCCTATATATGCAATGCATTGCGCCGGAACTGAAAACGAGGGGATAGTATTGAGGGGACAGATTAGGAAAGATGAGAAGCAAGAACGTTTTTTTTTTGTAGCTATTTTAACCTTTTTTACTTCGCCGGCTAATGTTTGCTACAGGGCCGACGAAGGTGGGTGCCGTTACTCTGCTTTTTAGTACATGACAGCTTCAGTCGCCGCCAATTATGTTCAGTGACCAGTGACTATGCCTTTATCACTGAAACAGGCTGGCAACAACTAACACAACCACGCACCAATGCTGATCAGAAGAATTCAGCACAATATTTCATGACTCAGCGCGGGCTCGATCTCATGACCCTCCGCTTCATAGATTCGTGTTCTACTAGTTTAAAAGTTTCTCGTGCAAAACGAGATATGTATATGTAAATATTTATTTTTTTGGAGTCCTCACTATTAATGCACGCTGTTTAGCATTATTATTTGTAGCATTGTTTATTGTAAATCATGCTGCATTAAGCTCGGAACGCCGATTTTAGCAAAGTCCTGGGTTTATACCCGATGTTGTGGTGTAGTAGATGATACTGTATTAATTTGGACATCAAATAGAGGGCAATATTTAGTGGTGAAGGGACAACAATTAATGGCATATTAGCACATGACATTGGACTAAGAACCAGAGATTGAGTAGCTTGTAGTGGTGCAGATTCACATAAATTATTATTGTTATTATTATTAATAGGCAGAATAACCTGATGGGTACGTGTAAATTTATTCAGCTTTGGAAATCAATAAACAATTTGTTTAGTTTTGTTAGATGATAATAACAAAAGCAAGAAATCAAACGATCATTACTTTTGATATTGCAGTTTCCTTTCATTTAATGCATGTAAGCGTTAATAATCGCTCAGCAATAAAAATATATTCTACTCAAGCTGATACAAAAATGATCACACGATATGCAAATCAGCTGATCACACATGAGGGGCTTGTAGAAAAATTTAAGTACATAATGATGTATTGTGACGAAGAATGGGGGTATTGTGATGACCAATGTCACCGGAATCGTTTTGGTCCACAAACCCATATGCGATATCAATGAATTCTTGTAGTATTATTTGCTAATGTTTTATTTAAGAAGTAAAGCTCATTTTGGTTGTTTATTATTACTACTCTGTATTTAAATTTGAATATATTATTTGTTAACACTAAAATGAAGCATAATATTATCTTATTATTAGTGTGACTAGAATTATTGTTATTATTACTACAATAGCTAATAATATTTATTAGTACTCTTATTATTAACTATTGTAGTAATAGTATAGTAGTTGTAGTAGTAATAATTCTTTCATTTTATAAATATAATTCAAATAATACAGAGTAGTAATAATAAACAACCAAAATGAACTTTACTTATTAAATAAAACATTAGCAAATAATAGTACAAGAATTCATTGATATCGCATATGCGTTTGTAGACCAAATCGAGTCTGGTGACTTTGGTCGTCCCAATACCCCCCTTCCTCCGGGAGGGAATGGGAAATTTTTTTGTTTCCGGTGTTAGCCGACCTACGGTGACCGTAGGTCATTCTGTTAGATGCGCCATGCGTTTTTCGCCAGTATATACCCTACTCAGTCTAACTCTAACTGGGGATACAAATCCCATAACAATATATGGCCAATCGAGTCTGGCTCCAACAGTTTGGCTGCGAGGTCGTCAGTCGCCATATACAGCGGATGTTGTCATACAAGGACGCAGTCACCAATTTGCGGTTGCAATTGACGACGGCATAGATTATAATGACAGCTTTGCTTCGGGGATAATTTCATCAGATTCCTACGCACGATGGTGAAGATTTCCTGCAGTTCCCTGGCGCGCTCGTCCGGGTTCGTATTCTGTACCCCAGTCCCACTAGTTACTTGGTCATACAGTGCTTTTGGCAGCCTCGGCTCCCGACCAGGGTTGCCACTCAAAATTTTTTTTTCCTACCAAATTTAATTTCAAAAACTACCAAATGGCATGTTTACCTACCAAAAAATAAAATAAGCAGTTATAAAAAAATAAACTTTATTAAAAAAAAACAAAACAAGTTTATACATAACAATGTTTATAAAAATAAATAACAATTCATTTGTAAAAGAAACAATATTTTAAGTAAAAAAATAAATAAGACTTCATTAGTAAAAGTAAAAATTTATATTATAAAATTCTTCGACCTTATTTTATATTAATTTATAATGTTTATTGAAACGAAAGGTCAATTATTTTTTAATTTTTATATCAAATTACACAATTTTATATATCCCTGAAGAAGCTACACAAAGAAGTGGCGAAATATTGGAATAAAAACATAATTTTTATATAAAAATTAAAAAATAATTGACCTTTTGCTTAAGCAAACATTATAAATTAATAAAAGTAAAAATCTTAAATGTTTATTTGGAAAAAGGTTTATTTTTTAAAGTCTCTTTTTGCTGACCATATGTATATAGTGCGAATCAGTCTTATTTATCATTCCCTTGCACGTCATAATATTATTCACTTGTTGCCACTTGTTATTACTGTCGCCTCTATGATGCATACAAAAACTGATGACTAAAAATCAAAAAGCAATCATAGATGAAAGCTGATTATTAAAAATCATGCATGGATGAAAGCTGATTAGCGTGAAAAAAATATTAAAACTGAAATTGAAAAAAACTACCAAATTCACGACACAACCTACCACCCTACCAACGCATTTCAAAAGTACCAAATTTGGTAGGAAACTACCAACAACGGCAACTCTGCTCCCGACCCTGTGTTAGGAAGGCGGGCCTGTAGCCCGTTGTCTCAGAGACGCTGATGTTAATGGCCAGCATTATTTCTGGAAACATATCGTCCCAGTTGTTATGACGCTGTTTAGTACAATGAGCGATGATTGTTTTTATGGCTCGATTGGCACGTTCTGTTGGATTTTCTTGCGGTGTACAGGGGGCCGTAAACTGTTAACTCACTGCGATCTCCGGCAGGTACTTCTGTACGAGCCGGAGAAGTAAATTGTGAGCTGTGGAACACTTTAGGTACCCCAAATCTGGCTATGATCCTCTCCCGCAATGCCTAGATAACTCCTTCGACTATGGCCTTCCTCATGGGGACCAGGTCGCACCATTTAGAGAATCTGTCAAAAAAACTAGGATCATCACGTTGCCGTAACGCGTTCTTGGCAGTGGACCAATGAAATCTGCGCACACGAATAACCATGGCTCCTCTGGTATTTGTTTCAACATTTTTCCCGGTTGTTTCTGTTGCGAGACTTTGTACTGCTGGCAAACTTGTCAGCGGCGTATGTACTTACATATGTCTCGAGCCATTCCGGGCCAGTAGAAGCGGTTGGTGACTTTATGAAGCGTTTTTCTGATACCAAGATATCCTCCCGCAAGCTGATAGTGAACCTCCTCGAGTACTTTTGGTCTTAGGTGACTTGCCACATACAAGTTCTAGGGAGTTTCGTCGTCATTGTTCTTATTTATGTGCCGATACAACTGTCCGTTCACGATGTAGTAGTCCGTGAACTCTACTGGTCTTTGTCGGACTACCTTATTTTGCTCGTCAACCATTTGCATGTGCTTTCGGCCGCAAGGGTTTGTGCTATATGGGTTTCCTCCGGAGGTTGCCGTGAGAGAGCATCAAGGAATTGTTTAATGCGTATCTTTGGACTAAGCGTACCTGTCCTATGCGAGACAATATCGCGTCGGTATGCTGGCTTGGTATGATCGTGCTTACCTTTTCCTATACGTCTGCTGGATTTGATGTTGCTTCTGCGGCCAGTCTGGCACAGGCTACGGTGGTGTTGAACGCCTTCATCAAGTCAACTTCCAAGATCACGGGTTCTGTTGCGGAATCCATTATAAGAAAGTCATGTTTGGTGGTGCGGGTTCCCAAGGTTATATGACATCGTGCTGCTTCGGAGATGCTAGTCTTGGAACCGTCAGCCAATAGGACGTCAATTTCTACGGTTGGGCGAATGGTTTACTAAATTTGGTGTTACAAAACTCCGCGTTGCTCCAGTATCGACTATGGTGGATATTCTATGGTTTTCTACCCTGAGGGCGGCTTTTAATTTGTCTCCTTCGTACGCGAGGTATGGCGCCACCCTTTCCCGTGGCGTCCTGTTCATGCGGTGGCTGTTCTTTCGCATGACACTGTTTATCCTACGGTGCTGTTCGCCTCGGCCGTGGGTTGATGGAGTTGGAATACTCTCCAAGTCGGCGGCTAGTGCAAGGAGGTCGTCTAGAGTGGTGAAATCTTTCCGACGGACATACCATTGATAATCCGCATGTGCATATCGGAAGATCCATTCTATCTTTTGAGCTTCCGTCAGTTCTGTATGCTGCATCAGATCTTGTAGCGCCAATACCTAATCGTACGTCATCGATTTTTTATCTACTATTCGAAAAAATGAACCAAGAAAAGTTTTGTGTAAAAGATGAAATTAAATGCGCAAGGACATTTTAAATGTAGACTGTGGCGTTTGGCGAGTCTACAATGACCAGAACACAAGTTCAATTGTGGTATAACCGGTTTAGGGAATGCCGAGAAGATGTCAATGACGATGCTCGTCCTGGTCGCCCGAGCACGTCAACAACCGATGAAAACATTGAAGCAGTGAAGAAAACTATTTTGGATAATCGTCGAATCACTATCAGAGAGGTTTCTGATGATGTTGGCATGTCGTTCGGCTCATGCCAAGCAATTTCTACGGATATCTTTGGCATGAAACGTGCGACAGCGAAGATTGTTCCAAAATTGATAACGCACCAGCTCAAAAACAAAACCGTTATCATGCCTCAACCACCATATTCACCAGACTTGGCCACCGCTGACTTTTTCCTCTTCCCAAAACCGAATACACCGATGAAAAGAAAGCGTTTTGCTACGACTGAGGAGATAAAAGAAAAATCGAAACAGGAGCTGTTTGCAATACCAAAAAGCGCGTTTCAGAAGTGTTTCGAGGAGCGGAAAAAACGCTGGCATAAGTGTATTAGATCTGAGGGGACAGGAGAGTTATTAATAAATAAATAAATAATTTATTTTTTTATCAGACCTTTGCGGTTATTTTTTGATCAGACCTCGTATATTAATTCCATACAGATTGGCCAGTTCTTCCAACCGCTCGATAAAACCCAGAGGACCTTTCCCGCCGTCATAGCATAGGCCCTACTTTCGTACCAGCTCTATGCCTGCGATGCGTGTTTCAGTTGACGGCAGGACAGGAGACTGAGGTGCCATCGGTGGCACATCTTGTAGGGTAGGCGACACTAACAACTTGCCGACTGCCGAGGACTTTTTGAGAATCCCTATTCCTTTTGTATATGATCGAAATGGTATGGTGGAAGGCTGAAGTCTTGACTTTATGTTTAGTTGCTCAAAGTGATTTTTTTTATTGAAGTATAACCAACGCCGGAGTCGACCTCAAAAATTTGTGGGCGGCCATATTTTTGTACGGTTACATAGTATTTGTCCATATCATCATTGTTGTTGTAATTTTGATTGTAATTAATATCCACAATCTTATTAATGCCATATAATTGGTGAATTGAATCATTGTATTCATCATTTGTTGAAATCGAATTGTTGTTATTTGTGCCTATTAATGCTTTGATACACACCTGCTGACCTGTTTTGCCACAGGCTTTACATTTAAAATTTCGAGGGTTTGTACGGCATTCTCTCGCTTTATGGTTGTCCTTACCACACTGGATACATAAATTTTCGATACCCAGTTGAACGTAGTTAACATTCGACTTATGTCTACAACAACTACAAAAACATGATTTACACTTGAATAAAGATAAATGTTAATTTTTCAAAAATTATCTTAAATTTCTGGGCCATACCATCAAACATAACACCATATCGAAAGATCCAAGCAAGGTATCGGCTATTTCAAATATGACAAATCCTGAATCTGACGATGCAAGGAGATTTTTGGGTACGATTACCTATTATTACAGATATATTCCAAACTGTTAAGAAATTACAGCACCCTCTTATTCGAAAAAACAAAAATTTTGTATTGTAATGCTTGTCTACAATTTCAACCGGCAAATGTGCCACTGGTTGGAGCTAATCTTATGCCGATCTTACAATTTCTCGTAAGGGCACAAGGAGACTTATTATCATTAAGTAAAACTAAGGCAGTTGTTGCCAGTTTAGTTCTTCATACAACAATGTCTACTTTATTCTGGGATCACGCCAGTTTATGAAAATAATTCTTAACCTATTACGTAATATTTTATTCGGTATCATGGAGTATGATATTTTTAAATGACATACTTCTCATTTGACCAATCAGTGTGTAACACAAAGAAATGCATAGAGTTAATTTGACACCACCCAAATGTGTCAACAAAATGCATTGAACTTAAACGTATGTTACTCAAATGAATGCCAATAGTAAATGTTGATCGGTATGATATGTGTATGCATTGTAGACATGTGAGGTACACTACACCCTCACCCTTAATAGAAAAATTACGAGTGATTTTTCTTACTTCCTCCATAATACCGTTACATACTTTTCTTATTGTTCTAGTTGGACTTTTTATTATTGATTTTTATTTTGGTTGGAATTAAAAAAAAATATATTTCTCTTATAGATTTAATTTGATTTTCTTATGATTATATTAAAATATATTAGAAAATAATTATAAAAATATTGTGATAAATGTGTGGTAAAATATAAAGTTAAATATGACATATATTTATAGTGTTTTAAAGGGTTTTAAGTTATTGTTGTGGTAGGTTTTTTCCATACCGTTATAATCTATGGTTGTGTTAACACCGTTTATATCAATTATCCTAAATGGACCTTTGTATGGACCTTGATTCTTTCTTCTATTTTCTACTCTTACTAAAACTAAATCTCCTATTCTTAGATTCAACTCATTACTATTTCTATGTGTTAAGGCTCTTCTTTCTTTTGATTTTATTAGTAATTGTTTTGTTTAAGGCAAATTGTAATCTGATGCGTAACTCTTGTACGTAGTCTTCATAGTTATAAATTTTTGTTTTGTTTTCTAAAGTGTCAGTTGGAAAGCATGGTAATTTTCCATATACCAATTCAAAAGGCGTGTAGCCCGTGTCTACATGTGGTGAAGTGTTATAAGCAAAAGTGAAATATGGAATATAAGTGGATTCCATATTCATAATCATAATCATTTGATGTAGTTAACAAAAATTCATTTAGAACTCTATGGTTTCTTTCTATGGAGCCTAGTGTTTCATGGTGGTATGGTGTTGAAAATATTTGGTTAATGTTTAACAATGCACATACATTACGCATTACTTCTGTTCCTCTATCCGATTTAAGTACTTTAAATTGACCATATTTCAAAACAAATTGCTCTACAAGTGTTTTTGCTGTCGTAACTGCATCTTTTGTCGGCATGGGGTGTGCTACGACAAATTTAGTCAACTCACATTGTATCGTCAGAATGCAGCGATAGTCGTTAGAAATTCGAAGTGGACCTACAGTGTCAATAGATATGACCTCAAAACTATTGTTTGGAGTGTTTGTTATCGTAAGTGGTTCTTTTATGTGTTTTGTTTGTTTATTTTTATTACAACTTTCACAACATGATATAAATTTCTTTACCATCCTGTTCATGCCTTTCCAAATGTACCGTTGTTTCAATTTTATAATTGTTTTTCTTATTCCTAAGTGGCCTGCGTGTGTGGCATTGTGGAATTCATCAATCAGTTTATATTTAAATATGTCATCTTTTATTTTCTTTGGGGCGTTGTATGTTAATATTTTCAACTGAGGACTTTTATCTTATTTATCTTTATTCTTTTATACGAGCTCTTAAATTCTTCTTTTGTATACATTCTAAATATTTCATCTTCACTTGCAAGTGCTAATTCCTTTATATTTTCTTTATTCATTTTAGATATCAGTTTCATCAGTATCGAATCTAGTTTCGCTGATTTATCACTGAATCTTGCTAGCTTATTATATTCATTATTTATATTTTGGGTATGCAACTTCTTCATGGTCGAAACTGGTTTCGATGAATTATCATTACATCCTATGTGCACAATATTCTTCTCAATATATATGTTTATATTTTCAATACTTTCAATTCTATCAATTTCATTAAACTGCAGTTTTCTTATATTTTTGACGTCGTTTATGGATGTACAACCCCATATTTGAAGTTGATCAGGCTTCTGAGGGTTGTCATTCTCCAAAACTGTTCCGTCTAAGCGCTTATTATTAATACTTTTTCCTTTATCTTTTATTATATTTTTCTCACTATCTAATTCCTTATTTTCCGTATTATTTAATTCTTTATTTGCCTCATTATTTCTCATCGCCCTCGTTGTTGCTAAAATTTTCGTCTCATTTATATCATTGTCTTTAGGTATCATTTGTCTTAAAATGTCTGTGTTAATCTCTATTCTTGACAGTGCGTCTGCGTTCGTGTTCATCTTGCCTTTCTTGTAAACAATTGAAAAATCGTAATCACTCAAATCTAGTCTAATACGTGTCATCTTTGATGATGGGTTTTTATGTGAAAACAATGAAATTAAAGGTCTGTGGTCTGTCACTACTATGAACTTTCTACCATACAGATACGGTCTAAAGAAATTTATACTCCAATGTATTGCTAAAAGTTCTTTTTCTATTACAGGCTTATTGATGTCATGCTTCTGCAGTGATTTACTAGCGTAAGAGATAGGTAAATCTTGACCTATTTCGCCTTGAGATAAAACTGCACCTAACGCGTAGTTAGAGGCGTCTGTTGTTAAAATTAAAGGTTTGTCAAAATCCGGGTATTGTAGTACCGGAGGATTCATCAACTTCTTTTTCAAATCATCAAAAGCATGCTGAAATTTTTCTGTCCATACAAATTTTACTGATTTTTTTTAATAAAGCATTCAGATCTTTAGCGATGTATGCAAAATTTGGAATAAATTTTCTGTAGTAGTTACAGAATACTACAAAACGTCTGACTTCGTCCGAGTCCTTTGGTGTTGGATAATTTTTGATTACCTCATATTTTGATGGGTCAGTCTTTACACCGTCTTTTGTTATTAAATGTCCTAAATAAATTACTTCTGATCTCAAGAAACAACATTTCTTGGGATTAAGCTTTAAATTATATTTCTGTAGTCTGGCTAAAACCTTTACCAAACTTTGGTTATGATGATTCAAACTGCATCCGTACACGATTATATCGTCTACATAGAGAAATGCTTCAGATTCCAGTCCTGAGAGTGCAATCGTTAGCATTCTCTGAAAACTATTTGATGAGATTTTTAATCCGAATGGCAGTCGTTTGAATTGGTAATGTCCTTGTGGTGTAGAAAATGCTGTCAATGGTCTTGAGTCTTTGTCTAATTTAATTTGGTGAAAAGAGCTTGTCATGTCTAGTGTTGAAAACCATTTAGCTCTACCTAGTTTATCTAAAATGTCTTCCAGTCGTGTTAGTGGGAATTTGTCGTTCACTATTCTGTCGTTCAGTTTTCTAAAATCCACTACTAGTCTCCATTTCTTTTTGTCTTCTGCGCCTTTCTTTGGCACAAGCAATAAGGGTGCATTGTAGGGACTTACCGAAGGTACCGAATGTCGTCACCAAGCATTTTATGTACTTGTTCATTTATTATGTCAGTGTGCGAGTGAGGTAGTCTATAGTTTTTTATATAAACTGGAGTATTGTCCGAAGTCGTGATTTTTTGATTGTAAAAATTGTTTACTGTCAGTTTTTCGTTTTCGAGGTGAAATACATTATGATATTTCCTAAAAATGTTTATTAACTCTGTTTTTGCATAGTCATCATTGCAATCTATTTGTAAGTCTTTCAGTACATGTTCAAAACGTTTAGTATTTATGTCAGTATTGTAATTTAATATATCGTAGTTTTTCAGGGGTTCAGTTTGTAGTTTAATGCCCTTTAAAATTATTTCATCGTTTGTTGTGTTCAAAAACTTTGAATGTGTCATTCCACTTTTGGGTGCTATCGAATTACTCAAAAATACACCTGGTTTTAATTCGTCATTGAAAATCACGCTGTCTTCATTTAAATTAAGTTTAACTGCATGTATGCTTTCTGTTCTTGGAGGTATTTTTATTAATAACGATGCAAATGTTTTTGCATACATTGGAAGTATTCTAGTTGTATCGTTTATGTACATAGAAATTGTAAATGTTTCATAATCTATTTTACATAGATATTTCTTTAAGAAATCTCTGCCTAATATACCATCTGTTTCTATTGGGAAATCTGAATTAACTAAGTGAAATGAATGACTTGTTGTCTCACCGGATAATGTTATGTCCAATTTTATAGTGCCAAGAGATTGGATCTCTTCTGTAGTTATACCAGTTAATTTATTTTTTTCTTCGGAGTCTAAAGGTTCATCATCGAAATCAGTTCGCATACGACAAAGTGATATGTCGGCTCCAGTGTCGATGAGAAATGTTAATTGTTTATTTTTGAATGTTGCTGTTATAAAATTGGTATTATTATTGGTTATTTTGCAAATTTTTAATTCTGGCTGTCCGGAATAGATACCTATCCCGAGCCTTGCCCGTTTTCCGAACATTCTATTGAGTATATTTGTCTATTGTTATTGTTTCCATGTCTATTATTTCTACCTCTATTTGAGTTGTTGTTATTATTAAATCCGTTGTTTCTGTTAGAATTGTCATATGAATTGTTATTATTATTATTATATCTATTATTTCTATTGTAGTTATTTCTATTATTGTTGTTGTTAGAATTGTAATTATTCCTATTGTTGTTTATGTTGAAATTACTTCTCTTGTCCGTCCGATTATTGTTGTTCCTGTATCTATTGTTATTGGAATTGTTGAGTTGTCTGTTTTGTACTCTATTGTTCTGTTGTGGGTATTGTGTCCTAAAATAAAGGATTGAATTTTGATTGGCTACTTTTTCGCTTTCTAACTGCAATGCGAGTTCACTAGCCTGTTGCAAATTTTCTGGCTGAGCAGCATATATGGTTGCTTTGTAAGATTCGTTCAGACCTTTTTTAAAAGTTTCTAACGCTAACTTATTGTTTAATTTAATTATAACCCTTTTTTCTGGCTCTGGTACCTGGGTTCCTAGCTCGGCAATTCCCAATTTGTTTAACTTATCTATTATTCCAGTGATTTTCTCAGAAAATGAGTTTATCGACATTTTTCCTTGGAACAATATGCTTAATCTATTTTGTAGTTCAGGAATTGTCTCTCTACTCTTATATCTATTTTCTAATAATTTTTTCAGTTCTTCAAAATTTTCCGGTTTAGCATATATTCCTAGTGCTGTTCTAACTGTGGATGTCAATTTAGCATGATAAACATATTGGAGGAAATCTAGTTTTGCCTCGTTTGACAGTGTTTTATGCAACAACTCCGCTGTTACAAGAAAACTTTCAAGATCCAAATAATTTCCTGCAAATAATGGGAGTGCCTTGGAAGTGGTTTCCAAACTAAATGATGCCATGTTGATAACTTTATTGTCCTCTTCTTCTTTCTCTATCAAATACTCTTTTACCATCGAATAAATGCTTTTAAATTCTAACTTTAATGCTACAACTTTTTCTGATTCCCCTTGCCTAACCTCGTCTTCCTGAAATTGTTTCTTTAAATCTTTTATATATTCTAGTTTTCCTTGTACTGTTCTAGTATATGTCCTTCCTGGTTTCTTTTTTAAATTCTTTAGCAAATCCTGCTATTTAGAAATGCTTTCTTCCATAACTAAATAGGTACATTTATAAAATTTAAGTCTTGCGACACATAAATATTATTTGTTTATAAACTTTTTATTTTTATACATCGCTTACTGCGTTGTTTATTTGTCTGTGTCTATATTTGTGAACATATTCTTTAAAATATTTATTTATCCTATATGCTATATATAATAATACTACAATTATCGCTAATGTAAGAATATTATCAGGGATCTGCTTGCTGTTGGTAGCTTCTCCACTGTTCAAGATATTCTCTTGAATTTCAACCTTACTTTGAGGTTTGCCCATTGGATTGCCCCAAATTGGTCCTACTGCCATAAAATTCTTTAAGAGTTGTTTTGCTTTTCTTTTTTCTTTTCTTTATTGTTAGCTTAAGCTCATCTATTTTATTCCAGACCTTTTGTGCTCGCTCCCAACTTAACGGAGGGTCTGTCTCTTTTCCCAACCTAAGAGAGTCTGCTAGCTCCTTTCTCAGCTTTACCAGTTGACTGACCACCTCGTTTCTTTGTTGTCGTATCTAATTTTGGTATTGTGGTCAATTTTGCTTCCTTCAGCCTAGCTTTGTATTGCTCGATTGTAAGTTTCTTTGGTCCTTGCCTAGCTGGAACGTATGTCGGGACTTCTTCCTGTTTGCTCAACGGCTTAGGGACGTATTCGTCTAGTTCAAAGTTCGCGTCGGTCGGCAGGATCGCCATGTAATGCTTGTCTACAATTTTAACCGGCAAATGTGCCACTGGTTGGAGCTAATCTTATGCCGATCTTACAATTTCTCGTAAGGGCACAATGAGACTTATTATCATTAAGTAAAACTAAGGCAGTTGTTGCCAGTTTAGTTCTTCATACAACAATGTCTACTTTATTCTGGGATCACGCCAGTTTATATACAGCTTATGAAAATAATTCTTAACCTATTACATAATATTTTATTGATATTTTTAAATGACATACTTCTCATTTGACCAATCAGTGTGTAACACAAAGAAATGCATAGAGTTAATTTGACACCACCCATATGTGTCAACAAAATGCATTGAACTTAAACGTATGTTACTCAAATGAATGCTAATAGTAAATGTTGATCGGTATGATATGTGTATGCATTGTAGACATGTGAGGTACACTACAGTATGGTCCCCACAATGCGAAAATGCATTCAAATGTATTAAGAGGGAAATAGCGAGTGATTGCGTACTAGTACCCTACGATCCGCAATATCCTATTCAACCAACTTGTGACGCAAGTACAAATGGGATTGCTTTAGTTTTGTCACACATCGTCAATAACGAAGAGCGGCCGATTTCTTTTGATTCTCGTTCGCTTACAGAAAGAGAGAATAACTATTCGCAAATTTATCGCGAAGCATTAGCGATTGTCTTCTCGGTTGATCACTTTTATCAATATTTATATGGAAGATCGTTTGTTTTAATCACAGACAATCAATCTGGCTCCGGCCAAAACTAAAACTACATCAATCAATAATGAAGTTAATCAGCTGTGTGAGTCAACAATTGAAGAAATTTCAACAACCGTTCAAAACTACAAAACTCTCCAAAAGGAAACTACAAACGATAAAGAACTTTCAGAAATTATAATCCAGTTAAAAAATAATAGAGTGTAGGATACTGATTTTAAGCTTAACAACGGTATTGTTTTTAGGGGCTACCATCTACACAAAACAAGCAGTCTTAAAAAAACTATATAACACACACATCGGCATATAAAAATGAAGCAGTTAGATAGACCTTATGTGTACTGGATGCCAACCGATAAAGATATCGATCATGTGCAAATGTTAGATCAAACCAAAGTAACGTATCACACATCGACTAAGGCGGGGTATTTCAAGGATACTATTATTTAGTTGTGATGGACGCCAAGTCTAAGTGGGCTGAAATCGGAATTACACCTTCTGCAAAAATCAGTGGAAGTTGGGAACAATTAAGAAAAAATTCTTGCAAGATGTGGTACAAGTTCCTATATGTATGCCAGAGTCCACACAAGAACCAGGCAATGCTGAAGTTCAACAGCAAGGTGCAGAAGAGCAGAACATTACACCGCAAGGAGAACTTTGTAGAATAGCTAGAATTCGTCGACTACCAGCCTATTTTGGTAGACTATGTCTAATTTAAGTACTTGTGTTATAAGCGAGGGAGAACTATTATAACTTTTGTCAACTCTGCAATTTTGCATTCCTTTTCATTGCAATTTACTATTATAAATGAATTAAAATAGTTCTCATTCTCGTGTTCTATCTCTCTGTAAAATGATGATATTTGTCTTACAACTATTTTATATTCAAACTTTATTGTTGTGCGTGCTGTTGGCTGAAGTAGTAGAACACGAGACTATGAAGCGGAGGGTCGTGAGTTCGAGCCCCCGCTGAGTCATGAAATATTGTGTTGATTTCTTCTGATCCAGCATTAGTGCGTGATTGTGTTAGTTGTTGCCACCCTGCTTCAATGATGAAGGCATAGTCACTGGTCGCTGAACATAATTGGCAGCGACCGACACTATCATGTACTAAAAAACAGAGAAACAGCTCCCATATATATATATATATATATATATATATATATATGTATATGTATATATATATATATATATATATATATATATATATATATATATGTATATTAGACCGGTCGTTATTTTCCAAAAAAGTGTCTGATTTTGATGTGCCGGGCAGATTTTATTTCCTTTTGGTCTAAAACTATTAAATTTAAAATTTGGGTCTGATCGTATAATATTTAGTGGCCGCGCCCATCAACCAAAAATTTAAATACATGAAATATATGGAAAAAATTTATATTTACTTAATTAACATAATATATAAAAGGCAAGGAAAGAAAACAGCAATAATTAAGAGATTAAACTTGTTTTCTTATTTCTGAGTTGAGTGTAGACTTGTTAAGAGTCGGAAATTTTGTCCTATATGCTTCAACAAACTGAAAGACCAATTGTTTTTGTTCTTCATTCTTCGTTAGAATGCGGTTATAATCTTTCATAAATTTCACACCGCGTTCTGCATTATCATTGACAACAAATAACTGCCGACTAAAATCCAATGCTGCTTGAAAGTCTTCGTTTTCTACCCATGTTGATGGATCGCATTGCAAAAAGGCCGCAGATAAGTTGAATGCCGAAAAGAAATATTTAGTTTTATAAGAGACAAAATCTCTCAATGAGGTGAGGTGGAGCACTTTTGGGTCCGCAATTCTTCGCCCTTCCAATAGCTTTACATTGGGTTTGGCTTTTCTTCTAGTGAAACATTAGGGTCAAAGAATGCTAAGGCTGTAGTTTCCGGTGTTAAGTACCACAAATGTGCTTTAAATTTCGACAAAATTGTGTCAGAAACTTCTTTATCAATTTCTGCGTAGGCGATGGCATTTTTTATAAATTGAAGATCCTGGCTTGGAGCTTGGATGGGCATCCGTACCAGTTTTTTATGTAAATCTTCACAAGAAAAATACAAATTTCTCGCAATGCTTTGAATTCTGCTACTGTTAAGCGAAGCTGCTCTCTAAAAAGAAATATTTTCAAGCAATGTCAAGGTAAGTTGAAGAAATTCTTTATAATCTGCACGGATTTGCATTTGCTGCAGCTGATTATTGCAGAATATTTTTATAGCTTCAGATTCTTCGTTACTTATTTTAGAGCGGACAATTTCATCATCTAGACCACATTTGTACAACTCGTGATCAAGGTTATCCCAAACCGCAGCGAATCTGTTGAAAATGGGTACTTCGGGTGCACTTGTTGCGGAATATTTTACTTCAAATACACTTTTCAAAACAATTTCATACATGCGGCGGCGGCATGGGAGCTGAATCAATTTCCGTTCTAAAAAATTTTGTATGAAAACAGTTGCACCGCTTTTTGATCCGGTATTGGAGGAAGTTGTATCAAAGCTCATTGCGCCAACTCGATCAATAATGTTCCAACTGACCAATGCGTCACGAACAGCAGTTGCAATGTTTTCTCCCGTAGACGGTTCTACAGCGGTAGCACTGAGAAATTTTGACGTACCATCATAACTGACGAGAATTGCGATTCTATCTACTTTTTTTTTACCAAGTGTAGATTCCATTAGTTTGCCATCCCAGTGAACCACCAACGATCGAGCATTGCTTATCTATAGAAAAAAACCAAATGGATGAAAAACAATGAAGAAAATGAATAAATTATCGAGATAATTACAAATTGCATATAAATCATAAGAATATAAATTAAAATATTTTGGGCCGATAGCCATTAGTTGCTAGTGCCTTCACTTCTTTTTGTTTATTGTAATTTTAATTATAATAGACTTGAAATAATAATAATAATAAATTAAAATAAAAAGTTACATTTTCTTGAAAATCAGTTCGAATATTCTCTTCTTCCATTTGTCGATGTTTCTTTCGCATTTCATGAATAGATGTTCTATTGATAACTAGTTCACTAACATCCACTTTCAAAGCTTCTGCTGTAGCTATCAAAATATGTACGGCTTTTCCACTCGATACTTTAGCGTCATCTAATGCAGCGGAAAGACGTGGCGTGATCCATTGGGTTCGGCCTCTTTTTTTACGTTCTTCTTTACCACTATTGACTTGGTCATCGGTAGCAAAGTCCATTGTGGGATCTAATACCTCATCATCATCATCATCCATATCATCATTATCTTCCCCTGCTATCACTTATGCCGAATCAAAAAAGTATTATTAAATTTAAAAAAACACAAAATCATGTATGTATCTACCAATACTTTGCTTTAACATTTCTGAGTGTCTCCTCTTTCGCGCTTCCTCTTTATCTTCTCGCTCAATTGAACGTTTTTCTTGAGGGTACATTTTAAGAACGACACCAGCCATGCAACCCGGACGTCCCTTCTCTCTTTGTTTTAATAAAAACTGTCTGTCTTCTTCGACAGGAATCATTTGCAAAGCATTTGCATGGGCAATGTCGAAGAGATCATCCAATTTTCCAACAAATTCTCCTTGTTTACTGTGTGGTTTTCCTTTCGAAGAAGTTTTCTTAACACGGTTCCATTCATCATAAATTTTAATTAGTTTTTCACAACATTTGTGTTCTTCACGTATTGGTATTCTAGCTTGTTGCCAAAACACCGATGCCATATTTACAGATAGCTTTGCAGTCTCTTTGGATGAAAATTTTGCGATTCGCATATTATAAAAGAATACTTGCAAAACTTGACGATTTGAGGGTAATTTAGCTCCCAATATTTGGTGTAATATTCGGCCAATAAGAATAATATTGGAATCCACTGAACTTCGAGTAGTAATTGAAGAAGATGTTGTTGGCAAATCCGCCATTATGAAATTTCCAATTAGTGTCGTGCTAACAAATTATGTATTGATATTTTTTTAATATTTTCACACGAAAAAAATGTAAACTAACTTACTTCTTTGAAATTCACACGATACACAAATTTACACAATATTAAATTCTTTTAATTCTTTTACCGTTTCTTTTTTATAATTATTTGCACTTTTTCCTTAAACAATATCTGACACGCATCAAAACTGAATGAAAATAAGGAATAAAGACTCAAAATACATATATTTTATTTTCGCAACGGTACTTTTTTGTTTTTCTTTGCAACAGCAAGAGAAATAGTATTTCAAAACGATATATATAGCCTTTTCATAAGTGTTTAAAATAAATAATTATGTTACTTGCTTCAACTTTCTTATTAATCAATTTTGGAAATTGATGACTTATTAGAAAGATAATTTCATTGCTAATCGTAATCAATTAGATTTTGTAGAAAATATTCTCTTTTGTGCACTTAATTTGAAGAATATTGGGTAAATATAAATTTTTTCCATATATTTCATATATTTAAATTTTTGGTTGATGGGCGCGGCCACTAAATATTATCCGATCAGCCCAAATTTTAAATTTAATGGTTTTAGACCAAAAGGAAATAGAATCTGCCCGGCACTTCAAAATTTATTTTTAACGACCGGTCTGATGTATATATATATATATATATATATATATATATGTATATATGTATATATATATATATATATATATATATATATATATATATGTATTTATATAAATGTATATGTATATATGTATATATGTATATATATATATATATATATATATATATATATATATATGTATATGTATATATATATATATATATATATATATATATATATGTATATATATATATATATATATATATATATATATATGTATATATATATATATGTATATATAATTATATATATATATATATATATATATATATATATATGTATATATATATATATATATATATATATATGTATTGCTGTATTGCAGCTTACGAAAAATAAAACACAAATCGGGAAAATTCTATCACTAAACCAAATATATAAGATTGAATATATTATATCACTATATGAAAAAAATTAATGAAAACTTGATTCTTTCTGTTAATATAATAATTTTTATCGTACTGTGTTCATCATTCTGATAATCTATAGCTTTAAAACCTTACATAAAAATAATTCATGTCATTGGAGGAAAACCGTAGGAATCCAATGATACAAAAGATCCAAATCCTAGCACTTTTAAAAATCGAAATAAGTCCCGCACTCATCCCGTTCGTTAGCATCACTACTACAGGAAGTGTGCAGTGAGTTAGCGTCAGAACTTATGGTTATTCGTGTCCTCGTACTGTATAACAGTAGTATGTTACACGAAAATAACTGAGCTGCCAAAAAGAAAATTTCTAAATTATGTATGAATTTCTATTTTAATAGTGAACCTTTATTTACGTAAATTGTATTACAGGATGTTAATTTTCTCAACAGGCTATAAGTTCAAATCTGCGAAACTGCAAATTATTTTTTATTTTTATACCCTTCACAAAAAAGTGAAAGGGTATATATAGGTTTGTCATTCCGTGTGTAATTTCTTCGATATGCACATGGGACGCCATAAAGTATATATATTCTGGATCCTTATGAATATCGAAGACGATCGAGCGATGTCCGTCTGTACGTGAAATCGGGTTTCCCAAGTCCCCACAAGAGCTAGAGACTTCGTTCTTGGACCGTTGGATAGGAAATGAACTAACTAGAGTGCTATTGAAATTCAGCAAGATCCGAAGTATGGTTCCAGAGCTGGGAAGCTTACACATATTTCTGGACGTAAAATTTATACCAAAAATCAAATTTTTTTTAATGTTTGTAAATTAAACCTATTTCGTGCTTTGGGGAGCCTCAATGGTCTATTAAAATCTAAAGGAAATAAAATTCTTTTTCCAGGGATGGGAAATTAAAAATTTTTTTTTCGGCCTATTCCGTATTTTGTAGTTCATTCTGATTATCTATAGCTTTAAAACCTTACATAAAAATAATTCATGTCATTGGAGGAAAACCGGAGGAATCCAATGTGTTCAATGTACATTGTACATGTAGTAACTAAAATTGTTAAAAATTTTAAAGTTCTACTTTAACAAAAGCACTTTATACGCCATGAAGATTTGCATTGGCCAAAAAAAAATTTTTTTTAAATTCAAATTTTGCTTCCAGGGGTGGGAAATTGCATTTGTTTTATACATGAAAGTGATCAAACAAGCAATTGATGTTGTTATTTACTTGTTTTTTGCTAACTAAAACTGTATTACAATTTAGAAAGAACAAAATTGGTATAAAAAATTTAAAAATAAAAAATAAAATTTCGAATCCAGGGATGGACAAGTGCAATATTTTATGATACATGAAAGTTACCAAAATGGTAAAAAATTTTAAATTTTTGTTAAATAAAACTACTTTATACCTCAAGAAGAGTGTCACTGCTAAAAATATCAAAAAAAATTAAAATTTCGTTTCCAGGGTTGGAAAAATTAAATATTTTTTGGTACATGCAATATTTTGTAGTACATGTAATAACCAATATGGTTGCAAAATTCGAGTTTTTCTTAAACAAAACTACTTTATACTTCATAAAGAGTTGCATTGATTAAAAAGAATTTAAAAAATTTAAATTTCGCTTCCAGGGTTGGGAAATTGAAATTTTTTTTATACATAAATGTAACCAAAAAGGCAATTTTCGTTGTTTTTTTACTAATTAAAACTATTTTTTAGTTCAGGAAAAACAAAATTTGTATCAACAATTAAAAAAAATTAAAATTTTATTCCAGAGTCGGATAACTGCAATATTTTGTGGTACATACAAATTACCTAAATGGTTACAAATATTAAGTTTTTCGAAAATAAAACTAGTTCATACCTCATTAAGAGTTGCATTGGTAAAAAAATTTGATTTCGTTTGCAGGGTTGGGAAATTGAAATATTTATTCTGCATAAAAGTAACTAAAAAGGCAATTGACGTTGTTTCTTTTTGCTAATTAAAGCTGTTTTATAATTAAGGAAGAACAAAATTAGTATTTAAATCATAAAAAATCAAAATTTCGACTCCAGGGTTGGACAAATGAAAAATTTTATGGTACATGAAAATAACCAAAAAGTTTAAAAATTTTAATTTTTTTGTCAAGTAAAACTATGTTACACCTCACTAAGAATTGCATTAGTAAAAGAATAAAAATTCGCTTCCAGAGTTGGAAAATCGAAATATTTTTCGTGCATAATAGTACATACATAAATTCCAAATTTTGTGTTTTTAGTGAATTAAAATTATTTTATATATCAGAAAAAATTAAATTAGTATTAAAAAATTAAAAATTCGGTTCCAAGGTTGGAAAATCGACATTTTCTGATTCATATTAGCAGCCTATTTATTTGTTATTTTTGATTTTTAGGATGAATTATACCTACTTTATATATCAGAAAGAAGTAAACTGGTATTAAAAACCGACAAAATCTAAAAGACAATTCTATGGTTGGACAATTAGAACTTTTTGGGGTACATGAAACGGAGTTTTTGTTTTGTTTGTAAATTAAATATATATAATATATTTGAAAGACATTCATAGGTTTTATATATAAGAAAAGCCAAACATTTAGCTTCCTAGCCGAAAAATTTAAACGTTTTCTTATATATAAAAGTAACCGATAACATCATTTTGATTTTTTAATTAAACCTACTTTCTGTTTTGGAAAGAAAGAAAGAAAGAAGAATTACAGCTGTGAAGGGTATTTAAGATTCGGCACAGTCGAATATAGCACTTTTACTTGTTATTTTAATAAATGAACGTGATTGCATTCTATTTAGTTTGAGAGTAGAATATTAAGAATATTTTTCATAGTCATTAAACCAGCAGAACAGATCAGTACTGATTTCGAGGCCGCTACGCCATCTCATTAGCGTTGTTTGTTCAATTTTTCCACTATTTCAAGTGGTGCTAATTAGTAGGAATATCAACTATTTAACCAATGTTTTTAGCGAAAATTGAATATGAGAAGTTCTCACATCCATTTTTACAAGTTATTACTTTTTGGTTAGTACGAAATTCCCCAACCCTGACGATTAATATTCTCAATATTCCATATATCTCTTTAGCTTTTTCCAGAGCCATCGGCTGCTGATATCTAAAGCTTTTTGTTACTTATGTGCAAGCAATTGCATTTTTAGTTAACAATTTGCAATGAACATGTAAACAAGTGCGCGAGTTATAAGTAATAACACAAATACAGTGTGGTTTACTTATTTTTATTTTTTGAATTGAATCTTAAGACTGTAATATAATGTAATGTAATATATAGTGTAATATGAATCGTGTGATAGTTTATTTATTTATATGTATTTATTCATATCCCCTTGTAGCACATATTGTCGCAGCTGATGTAACCATATGTGCGTTGGGTTACCAGACTACTGGCCGCGCTGGTATTATGGCGGTTGCTCCGGCTGAAGCTCGCCGCCTTGGGGGAGTTCTTGCCAGTAGTCCAGCTGGGATGTCATACATCTATATATATATACAACAAAAAAAATAAATACCAGCTTTAAGTGTCTGGTGTTGCGACACTAGATAATAATTTTTTTTTTTTATTGGAGCCCGAAAACAGACGCATCACTCCTTGATGTTACACACACATACTTACTCTAGACACAAGAAACCCTCTGGCGATGGTTTTGCCAGGTAACCCTCCCCTTAGGAGTCTTTCGGCTCCTCCATGACATCCAGTATGGACCTGGATGTCCCATACACGCTCCCTTGATACCTTTTTCTTCGCCTTACTTACCGCATGCTGAAAAAACTAAGCCTTCATGGCCAAAATGCTACCAATTTTCAAATTATTATCAATATACACATGTTTATTTATATAAAAAAAAAAGGTATAAAAATAAAAACAATTTGAAATTAAAGAAAAGAAATTTAATTAACCGACAAAGAAATTATGAAAATGATCAACTAAAAATTACTAAAAAAATTACAAATCAAAGAAAATACAAAATTTAAAAATTGAATCAATGGAAATAAAAAAATTAATTTGCAAAAAAACTAATCGAAACAAATGTATATAAACCAAAATATCAAACAAAAATTTCTCAAAATTTAAATAAAAAAACTCTAACGAATAAAAAAAACCCCAACAGCAGGTTGGTACGGCCGTCCGTCCGTGGCGTGTCCTATTACTGCTCCGTACGTCGTCTACAGTAGCAATAGACCGTCCCGATCTATATATATATTTTTCCCTACTTTGGTTTCGGAAAACCCGCGGACAAAAACAAAACTCTCGTGTTGTCCTAGATGAGCTCACCTAACTCACACAAAAGGTAACTAAACGTCAAACGCGGTAAATTTCCCTACTGACCTAAAGCGGATAAAATCTATATATATGTATAAATAAAAACAACCCCGTACGTCACTGTCTGTCCCGTAACGTACTGGTCTAACTATTGGCACGATACCTGACACTTTCTGTGCTGGATGTTGGCTGCTGGCTGTCTTCTGGCCACTTCCTCTTCCTCCGTCACTATGGCTTGGCCCTTCTCGTGAGGTTGGATGTATATGTGGATGTAGGTAGATGTGAAAAAGGGATGTTTGTTGATGAATGAATGGTTTTGGATGTTTTGTTTAATGTTTCGTTGTATTGTATGTGTTTTGTTTGAGGGCTATATTGTTTTGTATGTTTCATGTATTTCTGTTTAGCACTATGTTTTAAGCTATGTTTTAGTTCAAATGTTTTTATGTTTAATTTAAGTGCCTTTTGTTTTTTCTTTTATATTAAAAATTATGCACATAAGTTCGTGTAAAAAATTTTAACTATTTTTATAAATTATTTTTTTTTTCACACACCCACAAATTTTGCGCCACTCAAGAAAAGTTCAATCAAAAACTAAAAAATTTAAATCAGGAAAGATCTCGTCTTCTTTCCTCCGTAACCAAACCGTAATTAAAAATTCCTTTCTACAAAAAACTCCCTCAAGTAGCCTTTTTTTGTCCACCGTAAACATTCCTTTCTTTTCCAGGAATTTTCATCTACCTCTTTTCCTTTTTTGTTTACAAAAAAAACTCCCGCCAAAACAAAACCAAGCAAAAAGAAATACCAAACTAACAGCTGATCACAACTGCCTTATCTCACAACAGGGTGCACATGACAAACCCAACCATGTCTGGAATCCTCCAAAGGATCCAGAATGGGAGGGCAAATGTATTCCCTATTGCTGAGATGTTAGCAAATGTCAACCTAGCTAAACAAAAAAACGCTAGAGTAGCATTACTCATATTGTAGCTCTGTTGATCTGGCATCGCCGTAAATGAATGGCCATGTCATGAATGAAATTTACGGCGAATTCATTTACTACCATTTTACGACTTCTGTCTGTTGGCACTCATGCTGGATTTTTTTTTTTTTTCATTGATGGCGGTTGTTTAACATAACAGGTAGGTACAAATAGCTTTGCTAATCTTTTATATATATATTTTATATGGCGGATAATATATTCCCTCATTCTTTTTTTTATTTAGCAGATGCCCATGACCAAATGTAGCGGAACATTAAAAAACCACAAAAAACAACAGAGAGTAAACTGGCCGGAGGAACTTAATGACCTTGGCAGGGACTGCGTGAAACAATGCTGGATTGCACGTAAGTTCCAGTGCGCATTTAAAATTATGAGTATACAAAAAAACAAAGGAAAGAACACCATAAACATTTGGTACCAATAAAAGGTTATGTTAACCCCGACGCCGGCAAGTTGACGGCGGCGTTTGGCCGTATGTACCCATCAATTACCTAACTATATAACTAACTAAAACTACTTATATATACTTAATCTAACTATTCTACACATTCACAGATCCTAAAAAAAACCCCTTGGACCTGGAATGGACATCACATCAGGTCCACCTGCTGGTCTCCTGAGTGAGTGGTCAACTGACCCATATATATTTACCACTAATTTAAATCTAAACCTACCACTAAAGTCCTATTATCTATTTCAGGCACACCATCTCCCCCTCATCAATTATCAATCATACTATACCACACCATTGGAATACACGCAGCATTCACACAATCCTTCTGAAGAAAACAACACCACAATCATCCTGATAAACTCACTCACACTTTCATACTGCTTCAATCATACCACCATTCATTCAACTATAACCTACACACTATCCTACTCTGCCTCAACAACAACAACAAAACCCTATTTGTGAGTTCTAATCTAAGTAGCCTAGAATTTAATCTAACATTTAATTACTAATTATACCTATACTAAGCTAAATTTATTCCTATATGTATTAATAAATAACCTACTAACTATTATCCTACATCTAATTATTTATATATATATATATACATACACATACATACACGCATATATACATATATATACATATACATATATATACATATATATATGTATATACATATATATACAAAACTTTGCCACAAACTCATCTTTGGTGTATAGGTCGGCCTTTTTACTTCCTTTCTTCGCCCAGCAGTACTAAGTCTTGCCCTCTCATAACTGATTGACCTCGACAGGTATTAAATGTACCTATCACCTCAGCTTTCCTCCCTTACATGCTTACCATGTCCGGGTTCCCTCCAATTCACCTCTACGAGACACTAACCATTTGCATGCAGATGTTGGTGTAAATTTAATCATAATTTTTGCCTGAACTCGCCATAAGATCGGACTCAGATCACATTATAGCTCTAGGTGACTAAGAACCTTTAGTCCTTAATGGCATAGTTCCCCAGGATGACCATGAGGTTCCACCAATAGGGCTATGATGATTACGCATGTAATCAGCTTAGAAACGTAAGCTTATGTTTTTGGCAAAATGATTAATGACTCGTTCTGGTGATAATGGAACAAACTCAGACATGATCAGCATCATAAGGATGAAACACTGATCAATCATTAGCCTAGTTCTTGTTTCTGTACTACAGAAAAAAAAATACAGACCAGTACTGCTGTGGCCTCCGTCCTCACCTCTGAAATTTGACCCCATTTGCTTTATTTACCTTTTCTGACTAAAGAAAAAAAAATAATGATACTAATGACCACCATATAATAAAAAAAATATAAAAATCATAATAAATAATAAACGCGGTAATAATACAAAAATAAAAACAAACGCGTCCTTCGATCTCTTTCCCGCGCGAAACTGATTAAATAAAAATATAAAGCTGCGTGCGTTTTATGGGCTTAGGAATCGCTGAGACTAAGCCCACCAAGAGCCTTAAAGCCTATGGCTTTAAGTCCTTGGCGTGAAATACCCCCAGCGATTTACCTTGCAAATTTTCTACCTCATAAAGGCTATTCCCTATGGGTCGGACGATGCGGCATTTTAAAAACTTTCGTGCTAATTTAGCATTATAATTGTTTTTAAAATCGCTCTGCTGAAAATTTCTGCGATATACTTCCTGTCCCGGAATGAATTTGACCATATTACAGCGGGTATTATAGGTCTTTTCATTCCTAAGGTAAGCCTTATGCAAAGTATCGCGCATCTTCGCTCTTGTAAGGGACATTTGCTCTGGTTTTGTAACCAAATTTAAATCCGGATCCTCTAGACTTCTCAACTTCCTCGCTATTTTATATACACTGCCATGTCCTATCATATTCATGCCAAACAGGGCAAAATATGGGGTAACTCCAATCGATTGCTGCACCGACGATCTGAGCGAAAACTCAATCTCGGACAAATGTTTGTCCCACTCAGACTGATCGTCTTGTAAATAAGACCGTATCGCAGCTAATATCGATTGGTTCACCCGTTCGGACGCATTAGCTTGCGGTGCGTGAATTGCCGTGCGTATATGTTTAACCCCAAAATTGTTAACCATCTCTGAAAATTCTTTGCTTATAAATTGCTTGCCATTGTCTGACACTATGGTTTCTGGTGTACCAAATTTATGAAACACTTCAGCAATTAAAAACTTAATAATATTTTTATTATTAGCTTTTGGCAGGGCTTTAAGCAAAACGAATTTTGTCAGATGGTCTAACACGATAAAAATATAACAATTGCCGTTTTTCGATCGGGGGTACGGACCTAAAAAGTCCATATATAAGCGCTGAAACGGACGCTCAGAAATTGTTTCAGCGCCCATCGGTGGTCGCAGAGTCTTATTTGTTGGTTTTGACTCCTTACATATTTGGCAGTTCAAGACGAAATCGCGGACTTGAGCGTTTTGGTTTGGCCAGTAAAAGTACTCCTTTATTCGTCGGAGAGTTTTACCAACGCCTCCGTGAGATGCTTGCGGGGAGTTATGTGCCTTGTCTATGATGTGTTTCGTCAATTCCTGAGGCACCCATAGCTTCCATGAGAAATCCTCATTCAAGACCACGCCATCATAGGATCGAACTCGCTTATAGGCAACGCCTTCAATTACTTTCAAATCTGGTAATTGCTCAGAATTTGCTTCAATTGTTGAGACAAGTTCAGAATAATCACTCGACTTGAAAGCAACTGAATCGAGATCGATCAGACCTTCTACATTTGCTGAAACTTCATCCATTTCGTAGCGTGATAGGGTATCGGGTACCACATTTTGTTTCCCCTGTCTATGTTCTATGGTGAAATTAAACGACTGTAAATGTAGACTCCACCGGGCTAACCGGCCACTTAGGTCCTTATGTGACATAAGCCACTTTAGACTGCTGTGATCAGTTATCACAGAGAAGGGCATAAGTTCTATATAGGGCCTAAACTTCTTAATCGCCAAGACCACTGCCAGACATTCACGTTCAGTAACTGAATAATTCTTCTGCGCAGATGTCAATTTATGTGAAAAATATGCAATTGGATGCTCATTATCAGATTCGTCTTTCTGAAAAAGCACTGCGCCAATGCCTATATCTGACGCGTCACACTGAACATAAAAATGTCTGTTGAAATCTGGGTGAATAAGTAGCGGGCTTGAAATTAGAGCGTTCTTGAGGCGATCAAACGCTACCTTAGCTTCATCTGTAAACTTGAATTGTTTCCCCTTTTTCAGCGTGTCAAAGATTGGAGCTGCTATGGTCGCATAGTCGGGTATAAATTTTCTATACCAGCCTGCTGCGCCCATAAAACTCCGCACATGCTTTGCCGTTTTCGGTTATGCAAAACGAGTAATCGTTTCCACTTTGGTAGGATCAGGTTTAATTTTGCCTCCTCCTATTATATAGCCTAGATATCTTAACTCCTTGAAACAGAATTTAGATTTTGCAACATTGATTGTTAACCCTGCTTTCCCCAGACTATTAGATACTTCGATCAGCAACTCCAGGTGTGTCTCGAAATCTGGAGATACTATCAAAAGGTCATCTAAGTAGACAAAAACTCTATCACGTAGTGCGGCGGGGATCACTTTATCCATTAACCGACATAACCTTTGGGCTGCATTACACAACCCAAAAGGCATGACAGTAAATTGATACAGTGGCCGCCCAGGCACAGTGAATGCAGTTTTTTCTCTACTAGATGGCTCTAGTGGTATCTGCCAGAAAGCGTCTTTTAAATCGACACTATATATATATATATCGTGTCTCCCAGCCGACTTAACAAGCCCTCAATGTGTGGCAAAGGATAGGCATCCTTGACCGTCAGTGCATTGAGTTTTCGAGCGTCCAGACACAACCTGTTCTTTTCGCCCTTGCGGACTAAAGTGACAGGGTGATTCCAAGGACTCTCGCTAAGCTCAATGACACCGAGATCAAGCATCCTATCTAGCTCTGCAAACATAAGCGCTTGTACCGCTGGAGAGACAGGATAATGTCTATCTTTCACTGGGGTAGCATCTCCCGTGTCTATAGAATGAGTTTCTAATTGCGTTTTCCCTAGACCTTTTTTTGTATAGCAGGGGAATCTGGATATTACAAAATCTAGATTCTGGCGCTGTTCAGCTGTCAAGTTATGAGCTAAAACCTCGGGCGTATTTTCGGTCTCTTCACTGAGACTTATGCCATTTGTTGTTATGCTATCTATGTTGGCAAATAACTTGAAAACCTTCATAAAGTCGACTCCCAAGAACAACTCACGACTCAAACTAGGTACTAAATAGAAATTTATGACCTGCGTTGTTTGGCCAAACTTTACACCAGCACGTACACGACCTACAATATCATGCTGAGTACCGTCCGCTGTCTTGATTATTGTAGAAAAGTCATGGATTTTAAGGCCAGCCTTCTCTACAAAATCAAGACAGTTGCGGCCCAGACATGTTACCGTAGCGCCGCTGTCGAGCAAACCCTCAATTTCATGCCCATTTAGCCTTATGCGGGTATATAGACGTGAGTCGTTACCCTCATAAAGCGATGCGGCTGAAATTTCGAGTCGCAATTTTTTCCGCGCTTTGTATCGTTCGCGCGCCTTCTTAATCCTATTCGTTACTAGACCTAACCTACACTTAGCCTCATAATATTCACGCATTCTAACATGCAGAGGCTTAAGTTCCCTTAACCTTGGTTCTTCCACTATTTTAATCCTATCCTTATTTTCTAAAATCCTAACTAAACTTGAATTACTTTGTTGTTGTTGTTGCGGCCTATCGACTGGGTCTAGACCGCTGTCGAACGCGCCTGCCCAGTTCGAGGCGTGTTCCGTGCCCTGTTTCCCTTGCACCTGGGACATTTGGGTGACACTACCTCTTCCTGGCCACACCTAAAACAAAATACGCGTGTGACTGGCTCAGGACAATCCATGAATGCGTGACCGACAACCTTGCAATTCCAGCACTTGTACTGGCTTGTATCACGCATGGCATCCACTTCCAAGTATGTCGGCTCAGCAACATCTTCCTCACAGCTGACTTCATTCACCCTATGGGTGAAATTAGACCGCTGCGGGTAAAGTTGTCGCTGTGTGACCAGCAAATTTTCGGCCCTTCGTACCTCGCGACAAAACTCCGATAATGTTCGCAGATGTACGCTGAACATCATCTGCGCTAATGCAGGCTTTAAATTACCGCGCATTATTTCTACCAGCTGCTCTTCATCATACGGCGTTTGCTGTTGATTTCTTAACCTGATGACAGAGTTATAGAAATCGTCAAATGGCTCTTGAGGTAGCTGCCGGCGACTTAAGATCTTCATTTGTACCTGGTACTCTTTTTCATAGCGCCTATACTGAGCCAACAGTGCTTTTTCCAGCTCCTCCCAGGTTGTGACTTGAACTATCTTGCGGTAGTCCCAATACCAATCCAGTGCCGGCCCTTCTAGCAGCAAATGAAAGCAACGCAATATCTCCCCATCAGGACAATTGTAATCTCGTCTTAATGCGCTCACTCGAAAAATAAATTCTTGCACATTCATTGTTTTTGTTGTGCCGTCGAATTTCACGCCCCATTTATCCAACTTAAATTTATTTAGCGGCTCATGTTGCGTGGGCATAGCCCTTGGCAGATTGTAATTTTGTGGCTGATAAATCTGCGGCTGGTAATTTGTGGACTGGAAGTGTTGCTGTTGCCAATTTGGTTGCTGATAATTAGCCTGCTGTTGTTGCTGATAATTTGCTTGCGGCTGCGAATTTGATATTGGCCACCGGTCTGGCAGGTATTCAGGTCGTGAATCCCCTGAGACGGTGCGATATTGGACCGCTACGTTTGGTGGCTGTGTTACAAAGGGAGCCTCGGCATTTACACGTATATTGTGTGGTGCAGGAATTAGTGGTGGCATCGCTGCTGGCTGCTGTAGGCAAGTGTTCTGCCTGTGCGGTGGTATATATGCATTTGCTTGTTGTTGTGGTTGCATATTTGCGTACCCAGTCACGACAGAAGGCCGGAAACCAACTGGTGGCTGGGGTATTGTGGACTGAGCTGGGCCAGATCCCCCTGGCAAATTTGCTGTAGCTCGGGACGTTCCTGGCCTATCTGCTGCTGCTGCTATGAAAGCCTGTTTCGCTTCATCCAACGCCTTTTGTATTTTAACATCTATTTCCCTCGACCATTTGGCTTGATTTAGGCCCACTGTTGCCTCAATCATTTGCTGTAGACCGCTGGGATCTGTGGATAATTCGGCTATTGGGCTGTAAGCGGCTTCATCGTACTGAGCCCTATTCCCTGCAGTGGTACTGTTGAGAGACGACGAGTCTCTTATTTGCTCGTACACTTCAGCATTGGCATGGTGGGTACTGGTCGTAGCGCATATTGGGTTGGCTGCAGTAAACGTTGTTGCCGTACAAATATTTGCTGACGGGTTGGTCATCGTCGCCATAGTTGTAGTGGCTGTCATGACTGTGCAGCAAGTGGTACTCGCGCTGGTTGCAGGTGCGTTATTGGTGTCGGTCATCATCCTGCTGGCGCTGCGTGTCAACACCATTTAGTTCTGACCCCAGATGTGCAAAAAAAAAATTAGCTAAAACCCACTAACTAAAAATTAAGAAAATTCCACTACAATCCCTAATATATGCTGAAATTAAGGATTATTATGAAAGTAAATAAACAAAAGAGGAAAGAAATAAGAAATACAATTATACAAAATATAAATAAAATAACTAAAAGAAAAATTTATAACTAAAATATTAACCTATTAACCAAACAAGCCAAACCTAAACGCAAATGGTTTTCCAACTTGTTTGGGATAAAAAAAAATAAAAAATTCAAATTATGTATATAAAAAAACAATTTTAGCTTTTATAATTCAATTGACCAAAATTATCATGCCGTATAACGCAATTAATATAAATGAAAAAATTAACACAATTGAAACGGCTAACCCGAAAAACCAAATAAAAAATTAAATATGTAAATAGCTTTCCCAACTAAAAAGAAAGAATTCAAACTTGGCGGGAATGCTAAAAATTTTCCGATAGGCTGGAAAATTACTCAGATAAAATCAAAATTAACTTTGTATCTATACGGTAGTTTCAGGGAAAAGAAAGATAATCAAGGTACGTTTTTAGGTTTCTGTGTCGGCTCGAATGTGTGCTAACAGTAGACATGTTTATACTTGAATGGTTTCAGGAGTGAACTAATAAGAAGATAAACTGTTGTCTTCACCCATCCACTAATTTATTTACCGCAACTGGTGTCAACCCCTGAGGTTTGTTGTACCAGGACTGGTCCCTAATTGGGGATAAGTGAAGAAATAAGCTTATTTCTAAACTTACTCAAAAGTTCTCGTTCCCCTCGTAACGCGTTCCTTTGTAAATCAGCCCTTTTCTCAACAACTTGTGCAATTAAAATTATATTGTAAATTTTTAATTTATTTTATGTCTCAAGTTGTGTAGAAAAAAGTAGAATGCTAAGTCAATAAACCCCCATGACCACATCACCGTCATCCTATGTCGCAACGCGTTTCCAAGCTACTAAGGCTTGCGAAACGGGACTTACATAGGTGATGGTGGTGTGTCTCATACAAGTTTATTTGGCTCACCTCACATAGCAAAGTGTTACACAGTTACTCACTGGTTTTCCACAACCCGCGTCGCTACTGGATAGGGACTCTTACATAACCTACCAGGTCATACGCGGCTGTTAAACACCAGTCAATCACTGCTACCAAGAACCAACTTCTTATGGTTAGTCTGCTTTCGGGCCCCACGTTGGGCGCCATTATTTGTTGTAATATAATGTAATGTAATATATAGTGTAATATGAATCGTGTGATAGTTTATTTATTTATATGTATTTATTCATATCCCCTTGTAGCACATATGGTCGCAGCTGATGTAACCATATGTGCGTTGGGTTACCAGACTACTGGCCGCGCTGGTATTATGGCGGTTGCTCCGGCTGAAGCTCGCCGTCTTGGGGGAGTTCTTGCCAGTAGTCCAGCTGGGATGTCATACATCTATATATATATACAACAAAAAAAATAAATACCAGCTTTAAGTGTCTGGTGTTGCGACACTAGATAATAATTTTTTTTTTTTATTGGAGCCCGAAAACAGACGCATCACTCCTTGATGTTACACACACATACTTACTCTAGACACAAGAAACCCTCTGGCGATGGTTTTGCTAGGTAACCCTCCCCTTAGGAGTCTTTCGGCTCCTCCATGACATCCAGTATGGACCTGGATGTCCCATACACGCTCCCTTGATACCTTTTTCTTCGCCTTACTTACCGCATGCTGAAAAAACTAAGCCTTCATGGCCAAAATGCTACCAATTTTCAAATTATTATCAATATACACATGTTTATTTATATAAAAAAAAAAGGTATAAAAATAAAAACAATTTGAAATTAAAGAAAAGAAATTTAATTAACCGACAAAGAAATTATGAAAATGATCAACTAAAAATTACTAAAAAAATTACAAATCAAAGAAAATACAAAATTTAAAAATTGAATCAATGGAAATAAAAAAATTAATTTGCAAAAAAACTAATCGAAACAAATGTATATAAACCAAAATATCAAACAAAAATTTCTCAAAATTTAAATAAAAAAACTCTAACGAATAAAAAAAACCCCAACAGCAGGTTGGTACGGCCGTCCGTCCGTGGCGTGTCCTATTACTGCTCCGTACGTCGTCTACAGTAGCAATAGACCGTCCCGATCTATATATATATTTTTCCCTACTTTGGTTTCGGAAAACCCGCGGACAAAAACAAAACTCTCGTGTTGTCCTAGATGAGCTCACCTAACTCACACAAAAGGTAACTAAACGTCAAACGCGGTAAATTTCCCTACTGACCTAAAGCGGATAAAATCTATATATATGTATAAATAAAAACAACCCCGTACGTCACTGTCTGTCCCGTAACGTACTGGTCTAACTATTGGCACGATACCTGACACTTTCTGTGCTGGATGTTGGCTGCTGGCTGTCTTCTGGCCATTTCCTCTTCCTCCGTCACTATGGCTTGGCCCTTCTCGTGAGGTTGGATGTATATGTGGATGTAGGTAGATGTGAAAAAGGGATGTTTGTTGATGAATGAATGGTTTTGGATGTTTTGTTTAATGTTTCGTTGTATTGTATGTGTTTTGTTTGAGGGCTATATTGTTTTGTATGTTTCATGTATTTCTGTTTAGCACTATGTTTTAAGCTATGTTTTAGTTCAAATGTTTTTATGTTTAATTTAAGTGCCTTTTGTTTTTTCTTTTATATTAAAAATTATGCACATAAGTTCGTGTAAAAAATTTTAACTATTTTTATAAATTATTTTTTTTTTCACACACCCACAAATTTTGCGCCACTCAAGAAAAGTTCAATCAAAAACTAAAAAATTTAAATCAGGAAAGATCTCGTCTTCTTTCCTCCGTAACCAAACCGTAATTAAAAATTCCTTTCTACAAAAAACTCCCTCAAGTAGCCTTTTTTTGTCCACCGTAAACATTCCTTTCTTTTCCAGGAATTTTCATCTACCTCTTTTCCTTTTTTGTTTACAAAAAAAACTCCCGCCAAAACAAAACCAAGCAAAAAGAAATACCAAACTAACAGCTGATCACAACTGCCTTATCTCACAACAGGGTGCACATGACAAGACTCAACTTATGTTTAGGTTTACATGCATTTATATACTTAATCTAAGCCTTGTCCTTGGAATAATTTCCTTTGTTGTTTCACCTACGTACTTAATTAGGGCTGTTTATGGTATTTACCATCTTTCTGTTTTTATCTTTATTACTTACAATCTACTGTATTTATGATGTTTGTTTAGGATTTACAGGTATATTTGTTTACCTACTTACGTTTATCATTTATTATTATTCACTTAGGTCTAGACAGTTTTGTTTGCTTATGTCTAATTATAATATTTAGGTCTAGACAGTTTTGTTTGCTTATGTCTAATTACCATACTACTAACAATAATAAGGATGTAACTCCTCCATCCCTTGACAAAAATTCTCCCGAATTTTCCTTTTCATATAATTTCAGTAAGTTTTATTATATTTAAACACATATACATTTTTCTTTAATTTTATTTATATTGAATTTATGACATACATTTAATAAACTCAAATTTCCAAAAAAAAAAACCATATAAATATATTGTTTTCTTACTTATTCTATTCCATATTTCTTTTTAAACGGTTTTATTTAGCTCACCCCGTTTGTTTTATTATTTATTCTTGGGTCAAATTTAGTAATTCAAATTTCACCCTCTTCCTGTCAACCGATTAATCTGAAATTTTGTATACACTTTGGATTTTGGTGACAATACAATTATGTTTATTCATTACCATTATAAATTCAAGATGACCGCCGCTACAAAATGGCGGATAATTTATGTTTTATTAATCCCTTCAATATGGGTATCAAATGAAAGGGCTCAACAAGCAGAATACAATATACTATAAAAAAATTGAAATCCAAAATGGCGGTCGCTACAAAATGGCGGATAACGTAGGTTTTATCAATCCCATCAATATGGGTATCAAATGAAAGTGCTCAACCAGTAGAATACAATGTACTATATAAAATTAAAATCCAAGATGGCGGCCTCTGCAAAATGGCGGATAACTTAGGTTTTATCAATCCCATCAACATGGGTATCAAATGAAAGGTCTCAACAAGTAGAATACAATTTACTATGCAAAATTGAAATCTAAGATGGCCGCCGCTACCAAATGGCTGATAACAATTTTTTATCAATCGCACCAATATGGGTATCAAATAAAAGGGCTTGACAAGAAGAATACAGTGCACTATACAACCTCAATATTTAAGATGGGCGCAGGCACTAAATGGCGTATTAATGAAGCACTAAATGAATTAAACAGAATGCGAAATAAAAACTAGAAAATAAAAATAGGTAAAAAAACTTTTTAAGTTAAACGGTTTTATGTTAAACATACATTGCAATGTTTAAGATAAATGTACTAAAAACCAAAAAATAATAAAATAGATACAGTCGTGGGAATTATAAACATATGCATAGACTAGACTAAAATAAAACCGTGGGGCACGTCAATTCTACAAATTATCGAATTAATGTGCGATAGAAGACTCGTTTAATTCGTCGTTAGGCAGTTGGCCCGCAGACGGTGAGGAAATTACTTACTATTTTCTTGCTCATGGAAATTCCAATAGTTATACACTCCATGTAAATAAAAGAGATGTTTCAACTAGTTTATCGTTGGACATTCACACTGCTGGCTGGCGAGGAATCGTTTCACTGCTCGTAGTTTGTCTTTAATCGACAAAACATATGATAAAAGTACTACTCGCTCACCACTATGAAACCCTAAAACTCGCTTATAATCGAGCTTGCTAGCTTGTTTCCACATTCTAGCCCTACTTATCACACGTCCATCGTTGTCGGTTGAACAACTGCCTAATTATAGTGTAACATTACAAAACAAACATTTTAATCAACGATTGTAGACAATTGACGTGCCCCACGGTTTTATTTTAGTCTAGTCTATGCATATGTTTATAATTCCCACGACTGTATCTATTTTATTATTTTTTGGTTTTTAGTACATTTATCTTAAACATTGCAATGTACGTTTAACATAAAACCGTTTAACTTAAAAAATTTTTTTACCTATATTTATTTATATTTGTTAAATGAACATTTTCTAAATTGCGTTTAATAAATTTTGGTTCTTCCTTGTGCCTTACGTTTTTATAATTTTTTATGAATCCTTTCTTCCTTTTCTCAATGTAAGATTCCCTATTGCGATTAAGCTTTTGAATAGTATAATGTTTTTTATTTTTCAATCTACTTTTGATTAGTTCGTGATGTATAGAACCATTTAAAACGTCAAATGGAGTACTATTTATAGTGCTGTGCACTGTGTTGTTGTAAAATTTTATGGCTTTTGTCATCTGAGTAGTAATTGGCAATTTTTCTTCAAGGTTAAGTGTTCTAATTTTTTCAGTTAAAGTATTGTTTAGACGTTCAATATCAGAATTTCCGGTATGACTATTTGGTTTAGTGGCATGAAATTCGATTCTTTCTTGTGACAAAAAATCCCTTACGTTTTTTGAAATAAATTCATTATCAAAAATAAATTTTTTAACTGGTCCTTTTATTGCCAAGAACTCATTTATTTTGCCTATAATCGTTTGATTGTTTCTATCTGGCAAATGAAAACCTACAACATGTTTCGAAAATTTGTCAATAAAAATTACAAATGAGTGTTTGCTATTTACGTATGTATCAATGTGAACAATTTCATTAACCGAGGTTGGCGTTTCTGTGAAATGAAACTTTGTTTTGATTCGATTGCGGTCATATTTTCCTCCGGAGCATATATCGCAATTATTTACAATTTCATGTATCTTTATTTTAAGTTGTGGGTGATAGATTTTATGCTTCATTCCTTCATAAGTCGGAATAATTCCTGCATGACCCACTTCATTGTTATGAAAAAACGATATCTGTTTCTTTAGCTCATTTTCGTCTTCAATATCCCTCGCAAAATAGATACATTTCACAAAAGATACTTTTTCAATACTCAAATCCACTAAAATTCGTTGCAATTTGTGGAAATGGTGATCATCGAGTTCAGAAAATATTGCGACTTTTCCTTTATCAATATGTCTTCGGACTATATTGATAACACTATCAGACTCAAGGTCACCTTTATCAATAAAAATTTTCTTCTTATTAAAAATAATTGTCATTTCGATTTCCTTAGTTTCCTTTAAAATAATTTGGTACTTAAAGCGATTTACAATTGTATCAAGAATTGGAATATGATCATTATAATTTTCTGCTTGTGAGTTTACAGTTAAATTTTCTTCTTCAGATTGGTCAGTATGAACCGCCAGAGAGGCTTGTGATTGCTTTTGGTGTTCTCCTGCATTTATGTTCTTGATCCTAAACATTTCGTTTAGTGTGATTCCCAAATTTTCGGAATCAAATTTGTTTATTTCATGTTTCTCACAATTAATTCGGCTAAGATAGTCGGCTATTTTATTTTCTTTACCTGAAATATAATCGATTTTGGCATCATATTCTCCCAATTGTACTAACCATCGTTGCAATCTTGGACTAATATCCTTGCCTGAATTTTTTACCTGCAACCACTTCAATGGCTGATGATCTGTTTGTAAATCAAATTCCCTTCCAAAGACATAAGGTCTATAATATTTTACTCCCCAAACTATTGCCAATAGTTCTTTTTCAATAGTGGAATAATTTTGCTCATGGTTATTTAATGTTCGTGACGCGAATGAAATTGGATGACCTTCCTGTATTAGAACTGCGCCAATTGAGAAATTGCTAGCATCAGTTATAAGTTTAAAGCGTTTATTAAAGTTAGGATACCTTAGAATAGGTGGGTTAGTTATAATATCCTTTAATTTTTCAAAAACCACAATGTAGTTTGGATCTCTTGTGTTAGGTTTTAAATTTTTTTTTAAATATTTTATCATAGGATAAGCTATTTTAGAATAGTCTTTTATAAATTTTCTATAGAAACCTGTTACTCCTAAGAAGGATTTAATTTGCTTCTGCGTTGTAGGGAGGTTTAATTTTTGAATTAGCTCAATTTTCTTTGGGTTCGGCCTGACACCTTCGGGTGTAAGGATATGACCCAAAAACTCAGTTTCTTTTTTTAAAAAATTACATTTATCTATTTGAATCTTGAGTCCTGCTTCTTTAAGCGTTTGAAATATTTTCCTTATATTTGCTACATGTTCATCTAAGGATGTGCCAAATATAACAATATCGTCCAAATATACTACGCAAATTCTGTTTATATGATAACGGAGCACATGATTCATAAGACGTTGGAAGGTCGATGGAGCATTTTTAAGTCCAAATGGCATTCTTACAAATTCATAATGTCCGAAAGGTGTTGAAAATGCTGTTTTTTCCATATCATTTTCATTCATTAAAATTTGATGAAAACCTTTTGCAAGGTCAATAGTAGAAAAATACTGAGCTTTACCCAGTTTGTCAAGAATCCCATCTATATTTGGAATTGGGAATTTATCACTTATCGTGTTTTCGTTTAATCTTCTATAATCTATGACAATTCGCCACTTTTGAACTCCCGAATTGTCTATCTTTTTCGGTACTACCCATAAAGGACTATTATAAGGCGAGTTACTTTCCCTAATTATATTTTGGTCTAACATTTCTTTTATTTGTTTTTGGATTTCTATCTCATGTATTTGCGGGTATCTGTAGATTTTTGAATATAACGGTCGGTCTGTTGTAGTTATTATTTCATGTTTTATTACAGATGTTGTGGAGAGTTTATCCCCTTCTTCATAAAATAATTCTTTAAAATCTCGTAATAATTTACTAATCATGTGATTTTCTTCCGAATTCAAATGTTCTAAATTTAATTTTTGTATATTACTGTATTCAAGTGAGCAAATTTCCGAACTATTGTATGGGTTATAATTTATAAACGGTATATTGTTTCCTAAAATATTAATAAATTTATTCTCTACATCAATCTTAGCTTTAAGAGCAATGAGAAAGTTCTGACCAATTATAGCTGAGTAATTCTTACTACTAAAATTTATGACTTTCCAGGATAAAGTTCCTGTAATATTGAATTCTGTTGGTATGGGTGTAACTACTTTTTGTGTGATTTGATTTATTCCGTTTATGGTTCTACACAATTGCGGTAAATCAATGTTCTGAATAGGAAATGAATTCCCCAAGGCATTTGGCTTAATTATGCTTGTTTCCGAAGCAGTATCTATGAGACATTTAATTTTGTGATCACCAATTGTTACAACTACTATGGGTAATTTTGTGAAGGAGGCAGTATAGAAAAATTTGCATCTTCCTGTTCACTTAAGTTACCAATGTCCATTGGCTCTGGTACATAATTATTAAAAGTACTTGTTTCACGTTGTTGTCTACTTTGATAAGAATTTCTAGTTTGGTTAGATTTTAGTTGTTTTGGAAAACGGTTGTAATTAGACTGTTGAACAGAATTTCTATTAAAATTCATGTCTTGCATAGTATTTAGGTTTTGCTGCCGAAAATTCCTTGTCATCGAAATACAATTCGGTCTATACTGAAGGCTAATGTTAGACTCAGATTTTTTCTGGTTATTAGGGTATTGAAAATTATTATTTGGCGTTGGTTTGTGGAAATTGTAATTTTGTTTTCTATCATATTTTGTATTACTTCTATGGTTAAATGCAATGGCTCTTGTGTCGTCTAATAATTTAAGTTTTGTGTATTTCATAATTATTTCAATCAAGGTTTCATGTTCTCCTACATGTGCTCGAATAGGTCCATCTATTTTTTCTAACAAAATGTCTACTAAATCCCTATCGACGTTTTCTGGTTTGTATATACTAGGTTTTAATTGGTCTACTAAATATATGTCATTTATTTCATATTTTGATTTTTCAAATATGCTAAATAATTGATTCAAATTTCTTACTTTTACTGTACGGCAGAAGTTGAAAATTTCCGCATATGTCTTCCTCGGTCTGAATTCCTGCAGCATTCTGGCTTTTATTTCCTCCCAGGAAGCTTTATTTTCCAACTCTCTCACCCTTCTACCAGCATTTCCTAAAATTTTTGCATTTACTATGATTCTGGTGCAAAATTGAGTCAGGCGTCATATTATATGCAAACGCATCATTCTGAATGGGTTGTTGAAATTGTTGTTGTACTTGCTGCTGTTGCATTTGTTGTTGCATTTGTGCCTGTGATTGGGCCTCTTTCTGACCTAGTTGTTCCTCCTGTAGTCGTAATGCTCCTTCTAACTGCAATACTTTCCTTTGCAGTTCGTCAACAAAGTTTTCCTGCTTTTGATTCATCATTTCTTTATTTTCATAATCTTTGGATTGTATTTTATTATTATTATTATTTTTTTTTTTGGTAAATAATTATTTAAATAATTTCATAATATTTTTTTTAGAATTTTATTTTTTAAATTCGAAAACCGTCTGCGCCAGTAAAACAATTATTAATTTCAAATTAATTGTTTAATTAATTTAATAAAAATTCTTTAGAATTTTATTTTATGTTCGAAAACCGACTGCGCCAGTTATAAGTAATAACACAAATACAGTGTGGGTTACTTATTTTTATTTTTTGAATTGAATCTTAAGACTCAACTTATGTTTAGGTTTACATGCATTTATATACTTAATCTAAGCCTTGTCCTTGGAATAATTTCCTTTGTTGTTTCACCTACGTACTTAATTAGGGCTGTTTATGGTATTGTTTTTATCTTTATTACTTACAATCTACTGTATTTATGATGTTTGTTTAGGATTTACAGGTATATTTGTCTACCTACTTACGTTTATCATTTATTATTATTCACTTAGGTCTAGACAGTTTTGTTTGCTTATGTCTAATTATAATATTTAGGTCTAGACAGTTTTGTTTGCTTATGTCTAATTACCATACTACTAACAATAATAAGGATGTAACTCGCGTGAGTTAATTTCCTTTTTAATGAAATGAGTAAAAACAAGTAAAAACGTTATATTCGACCGGGTCGAATCTTAAATACCCTCCAAATATTTAGTAAGTGAATTTGAAATGTTTAACTTGGTGGGACAGAGTTCCTTTATATAATATCGTACGTCAACGCCCACTAAAGGGGGCGGGGTTCAAATATATACAATATCATGTTTTCCACAGACGAACGTATGCGCATTGCTAGACCGTCTTAAACTTCATCACAATTCTCTTTGGAGGGTATAAAACCTGTATTTTTGCGGGGTCGCTCTAGCAAGGGCTGTGGGGGAAACATTTCACCTTTGTCATAAAACTCTAAAAATAAATGCTTGGGATAATTATATACAAAATTAAAATTTGTTTTTTTTGATAGGGTCATTTAGAGGGCAAAGGGGGAGAGGGGGTAGGGCAGCAACAGGTAGACATAAAACTCTAAAAATAAATGATTGGGATGATTATGCACAAAATTAAAAAAATTTTTTATTTATTTTTAATAGGGTCATTTAGCGGGCAAAGGGGGAGGAGGGGGTAGGGCAGCAACAGGCAGTCAAAAAACTCTAAAGATAAATGTTTGGGATGATTATATAAAAAATTTAATAAAACATATTTTTTTTGGTAGGGTCATTTTGGGGGCAAAGGAAGAGGGGGGGGGGGGTAGGGCAGAAATCGGCAGTCATAAAACTCTAAAGATATATGCTTGGGAGGATTATATACAAAATTTAAAAAAAAATTTTTTTTGGTATGGTCATTTAGTGGCAAAGGAAGAGGGGGGGGGGGGGTAGGGCAGAAATCGGCAGTCATAAAACTCTAAAGATAAATGCTTGGGATGATTATATACAAAATTTAAAAAAAAAATTTTTTTTTTTGGTAGGGTCATTTAGGGGACGAAGGGGAAGGAGGAGGTAGGGCAGAGTAGTACCAGGTTTAGTCTGAGCTTCGTCATTAAAGCTTAAAAGTGTTATTTTTAAGGAATGTAGGCTTAAGTAAAACAATTTGTTAAATTTTTATGCTATTTTTGCCTATAATAACGCCCACTAAAGTGGGCGGGGTCAAAAAATATTTTTATTTTATTTAATGGCTCCAAGTTTAAGGCGTTGGACCGTATTTGACATAAAAATATATCGTTTGCTTAACAAAATAACCAAAAAACTTTAAAAATTATGTTGTTTTTTCTGGGTTGGTTTAGTTCTTCTTAGGGGAACTTTTTTCCCCCTTGCCTGATTTAGCCCATCTTCGAACTTAACCTGCTCTAAGTTTTAAAATATATTTATGCCAAATTTCAAGAGTCTAGCTCTTTTAGTTTGGACTGAATCGTGATTTCCACAGACGGACGGACGGACGGACATGCTCAGTTGGTCTTAGATTTCATCACTGATCAAGAATATATATACTTTATGGGGTCTGAGATGGATATTTCGATGCGTTACAAACGGAATGACAAAGTGAATATACCCTCCAAATTCTTTTTTGGAGGGTATAAAAATATATATTGTTTTTTCCGCTGCACTGAAATCTGCTCTTCTTTATTTAGTATATTTTTAAGACTGATCAAAAATTGTTTCTTTACATCTATTTATGCTAAATATATTCTTTGTTAAAAATAATGTATATTCCTAATTACTGTTTACTTAGGATCTATCGTAAAATAATTATTGTTTAATGGATTATTACGTGTAGTCTTATCTCTAGTCTAGTTTCATATATGTTAAATTGCCGATGTGTTTATTTTAGGTCTAGACCATTGTCGAGTTATAATTATCTTCATCCCTTATTTTATGATCCGTCTGCATTTATTTATTAATGTATTACTGACATGCTTTGTGTCTGTTAGGTATGTTATGCGTTAACTCTCCCCTGTGTCGAAAAGAAACCGTCCTCGTTTTTATACCTGAATCTGAAGTCTAAGTAATTCTGTCTCGTAAGGTCTGTTATATAATTCTTGTGCCTTTCTCT